>NDXB01001909.1:227623-248288 GCA_002631895.1 Agapornis roseicollis
CCCCCCGATTTTTGTGTATCTGCAGGTAAAAGATGTATCTGTAGAACAAACATTTTTAAATGTGTGAAAGCAAATGGAAAAATAGGTAAAATCCACAATTTTTGTGCATGGTTTTAGATCCTAGAGAATCAAACAAAAGTGGTTTTTTTTCTTCTGAACTGAAGATTTAAATCTGAACCTCCCTGAAAAAAAAAAAAAATAATGTCTAAATGGCAGCAAGGGGAGGAGGATTCTTTCTTGGAGAAAGTAGAAGAGCTAGTGAGCAATCTAGGATGTTCCCTACACCTTGAAAGTAATCTACGCTGTTATGACTGGTATAAATGAAATTATATCAATATTTCTCAAGCATTGTATTACTGATAGCAGTTGTGGCTTGTGGCTGTTACCCGCTGTTCCCAAGTGAAACTATTGTATTACTTCTGTGTATGAAAACTTGGTGGGTGTGAATTCCAAGAAAGGCACCTCCTGCAGATGTGGCTACCGATGTTACACATTCCTGTAGGGAATGTGTACTGATCTCTGTCTTTATGCTAGCAAGTCACCTTCCTAGTCACACAATCTTTATGTTGTCCTGTTGGCACAAGTGTCATGATGACTGTGTAACCATGAAGATTTTCCCATCTGTTTTCTGCAGGATTTTGCTGTTCTGATATTGCTTAAGAGTCTAAAATTAAAAAAAAAAAATAAATAAATCTGAATTTGGATTTCTTTTTTCCCCTTTGCAGTCCCTTCTAAATGTGTGGTGATATGAAACTTCTCTTCTGATTGCATGTCTGATTCCAGTTCAAAACTGCTGAAAACATCTTGCACATTTGGTCAGTTTTGCTACTAAGCTGTCTATATGACAAGGAAACAAAACCTGAAGGTGACTTAAAGCTTGTTTTGTAGCCCTATAAGAAACCTCCATTTTGTTTTGTAAACAGAGCCATACCTCTGTTGTAATTGCTTTCATTCCTGATGCTAGCTTTTGGGCAGCACTTGGCACTGACCATGATAAATAAGTCCAGTATCCAAGACTTGTCTGAGAAATCCTGGTGTGGAATACTGAGAGCTTCATGATCACCACACTGGCTGGCAGAAAAAGAAGGAAGCCAAACTAATAATTCAGGATTGCAGAAGAACATTTGGGAACTTTTGCCTGTCTCCTGCTCATCAGGCATTGGGTCTCCCTAGAGCAGTTCTGTTCGGTGAGAAATTTAAAAGCTGAAAAGAGCCTGTGCTTATGCTGAGTGATCTGAACACCTGCTGCCCCATGATGCTGTCAGGAGACTGTAATTTTGCATTTTTAAAAACCTACCCAAACCCCTAGTATATCCATTTTTAGAAATAGTATGACAGGTCTTTCTTATTTCAATTATTACTTTATTTTAAGCTTTTCCTCTCTGGACATAGTGAACATTTTACAGGTTTTATTTGCATTGGAAGATTTTATGGAGCTAACCAATGAGTTTGGGTTTTAGAAGGAAAATAGTTTTGGCATTTGTTTAGCATTTATATGCCTGATGTGATCTGTCTTTTTTAATAGTAAATTTATGAAGTTATGGGGACAAGCTGATGTGTTCCTGGCTCCTGCTAGAGGTAGTGAAGCTTGCTTAGAAACAAACTTCTGCTCAGACATTCATGTCTCTGCCTATTTCTGTACATGTTTGCTGGCCTCTGTGAACCAGCAGCAGAAAGTAAAGGGAGCTGGAACTGCACCTGCTGGTAGCACATTGGACTTTCTGAGATGGAGAGATATGCTGGTGGCTTATTCACAGAATTGTGAGAAAGTGGCTGACTGTGACATTGTTTAAATGTGTGAGGTTAATCTTGTCTTCTCCATCAAAACATGCCTGTCTCTTTATCTGTGCAGTCCCACCTTACTGACAGTTAGAAGATACTTGATAATTATGAATTATATCCAATTGTGAACCTAGTGTATTACTTTAGTCATTTCATAAAACTTGAAAGTGACAAAATTTTTTTAATTTTTTTTTTTTACCAGTTTAGGAAAAATTAGGTTTGCTTGCACTGAATAGCTTACATATGAGGTGAATTAAGAAATCCATTAACATCTCCTACATTTTGTTGCTTCTTAATAATGTTTACTGAACATATTATTGATAGTTATAGAGTGGCTAATAGAGATTTTAAATTGTTTTTCTTCCTGCAGTAAAAATAAAAGCCTGGTAAGTTATCAGTCACTGAAACATCCATCCAAAATGATTTACAAATGTTGAGGGCAAGAAACTGCCATTGTAACTTAGTTTGATCTTATGCATAACACAGGACATAAAATTGTAATCTGAAAATTGCTACATTAAATCTGTAATTGGGGGAAAATAGAGACTATTCTTCACATAAATACTTAATTCGTTTGCTAAAACAAAACCTATGAAAAAGCATCAGTTGCTACCCTTGCTGTTGCTCTGAATTCCTTTCAGCTGCTGAATCATTCTGCACGTTTTGTTACTGGCTTAAATCATTCTCTGCTTTCATAAATATTTTTTTTCCATGTGGAATAACATACAAAGTTTTATCAAAAGTATCCTGCCGATACTGGCATTTTAACTCAATAGTTGACTACTTAGTCTGTGGGTATGCTTATGTTACTAATAATGCATTTCATGAATAAAAAATCTTTAGACAGCAGTGTCCCAAGAGAAGGTGGATTTTGCAGGGAGTTTTTATGAGTTTTCTCATTAAGCATACAAAGTTTAATATAAGCCTTTTATATGTCATGATATTTCTGTCTTGTCGAGCCACAGATTTGTCTAGCAGTAGGTCCAAAATGAGCAATCAGTATTGTGACACTCACTGTGGCTCTGCTGAGTTTTTACGTAGTTCTGTATTTTGTGGATTTTATATTTTTTGTTTCTTCATTTATATGATGCTTTTATGTGTTTGACTTCAAAAGCAGTATGTGAAGTACAGTGTCCTGAAGCATAGTTAGCCTGCATGTTCATTACATACGCTGATCTCCCAAGCCCTTATGATTCATCATTTGTTGTTGCATTTCCTCCAAAGATACTTTATGCTGTCTCTTGTGTATCAGTGCCCTGATATTGAGCATTTGAGGAATAGTTGCCTTTCTTTGT
This sequence comes from Agapornis roseicollis, assembly GCA_002631895.1. Lineage (NCBI taxonomy): Eukaryota > Metazoa > Chordata > Aves > Psittaciformes > Psittacidae > Agapornis > Agapornis roseicollis. The sequence continues at coordinate 230,701 of NDXB01001909.1, forward strand.
TCGTTTGTTTGATCTATGGGGCAACATGCATCACCAAAGAGGTACACTGATAGTATTGTATTAACACTTTTCATGTTCTTAGAGCTATTCAGGTGAAACTTGCTGTGGGTTTCATAAGCCTTGTTGAAAATGCTCTGTAAGAACTCTCCTCCTTCCTTTTCCTCTCCTTGAATTTAGAGTGAAAAGTTCACTAGGTATTTGTTAGAATGTCTGCTTGCATTGTGATCTCCCCTGAATGTTTCAAGTCTGCAGTTGAATTTATAGAACTAAGGAGGGCAACTCCACTGAGAAGCATGCAACGTATAAATGGCAACACAAAGTCTCTTTATTAATTATGACATTTGACATTGATATTTGTCAGGTGACAGAAAGAAATATTGGGAGTAACATAAATATGGAAAAAGATACGAGGCCATCATTTATCCAGGTTTTATTTTTTTTTAATCAAGTTTAAAATGAAATACGGAAATTATTTGAAGTAGCCTCAGTTAGTAATACTGCTTATCAGAGATGAGTGAGTTCTGCTTGGCATAGCACATGCACAAGACACATGCTCATAGAAAAGCCTCTCTAAGTAATTTATGAGATTAAATTTTACTAAAATGAAATTTCAATCTGTATCATTTATCAGCACATAAATTAATTCAGATTTTTGTCATGCTTTCATAACACAACAGGTAATTTACAGCTTTCAAAATACTTACAAGTAAAGATAAATTGAATTTCTAAGTCAGTTTGGTCTTTAACCTAAGCTTTAACCTAACCTAACCTTGAAATCTGCCTCTTTTAAATTCTAATACAAAGCTTCATCCAAACTTAAGAGAAATAAAATAAGACTTTTATTTCACTAATTTATTGGGCCTTTTGTAGTGGTTTCTTTTGCAAGGCAGGCAAGCCAACAGAGAGTTAAAGTGCTTGTGTATTTGTGTGTTTTGTCTGATAGCCAAAATGAAGAGTGAATGGTAGAAAAGGGGCAGAACGGGATAAGCAGTGTCTCTGCCACCCACACCTTTTCTGAAAGGCAATTTATAGGCATTTTTCTTGCTTGATGACGAAAGAAGAGTTGTTAGACAATGTAGCTTTCTACCAACATCATTCCAGTTAAGAAAGAAGAGTCAGTCTGTCATTGTTTATCAGGCTTACTCAAAGACGTCGGATGCAGTCACACCAGGAAGTTTGGAAATGCTTTTTTCCTCAATTGCCCAAGACAGTGCAGTTGTTCATTAAGCAAGCTAAATAAGAATCAACTTTGTTTTGGGCAAAACTGTTTGATGCTTATCTCTGCAAAATATAAAAGCAAATTGGAAATATTTCCTTCTTTCTTCTTACATCCACAAAAATTTTATACACTGTTAACCCTTACTTTACATAGAAGTAAACAGAAACACACAGAGGTGTAAAAACGAGATTTGCAAAAAGCCAGATGGAATTCTGAGCATCCCTGCTTTTTGATTAGTAGGATGAGCTTATTCCATCCTAGATTATACTTTTTTTTTTTTTCCTTGGAATGTTGAAATATATTATAATGGATCATGGGAAGCAAGAGAGAAGTGACTGAAATGGAAGAAAGCGTATAAGAGAAAATAATAGCTTTTTGGGTCCTTTATTGAGAGCCCAAGACAGCATTTTTGTACTAAGCCTGGGATGAGAAGTTGTAAATGCTAGGGTGTTTGTGCAAGGAGAATTTAGGGAAATGATCTTATTAGACAGTTGAGGGAGTAATGTAAACTCTACAGGTTGCAGAGGTTATGACATGTCAGTAGAGAGCTTACATAGGTCAGGATCCCAGTTTCAGAGATTGTTCAAAACTTTATGAGCTAGATGTACTGTTAATTCAGTTATTTATTTACATGCTGCTGCTTCTTGTAGATGGTTTCAATAAGTAATATTTGGTCTAAACTCTAAAATACATTTGGTTGCTGGGGTACCATTGGCATTTTTCAGAAAAGAATAGTATTACATTTCAGTCTGCAAAGGAAATTTTGGTTGATCAGTGAAAAAACTACAAAGGGGATTGTTTCTGACAATCCTGGCACTGCATCCTAAGCTACACAACAGCTTGTAGCTGGGAATGCTGGATGTATGGCTTGTGGCAGAACTTCACCTGGAAAACTTTACACAGAATTAAGCTGTGGAGTTTCCTCCCTAGAAGCACTTTTAACTTTAGTTTGTGCATGTTATGTTTGATACTCCATTTAAATCCAAAGTAGTTCGTAAAAGTTCTTAATATGACAGTGCTAGTACAGTAGGAGAGCTGATAATCAATGAAATAGACATTTAGATTAAAAATAGTTTTTATATTTCTTTACTGTAATCTTAGGGGAGTGGCTTGTTAGCTTTTAGCATAAGACATCTTCAGTCAAGTTAGTTTTTTTGGTCTCTGTTACTGGTGTTGAAACTTAGGACTTCAGGATACATAACAGAAAAACTCTAAAACATCTGTTGCATTGTATGTATTGTGAAGTCTGAATTCTGGCATCACAGCTTGCTAAGATTAAGTCCAAATTAAGTCAGAGATACTGGAGGTACTGTTTCAGAAAGATGGTATTAATTGTCATCAGAACTGTATAATTAATTGCCTGCTTGTATGCACCTACAGCCTTTATACCAGTTGCTTGTATCTCCCACAGAAGTGCTGAGAATGCTGAGTCTAACCTTCCCCTTTATCGTTTTAAAAATTCCTGTGATTTTGCTCATTCATTTATCAAGAAGACAGCAGGATGACAGCTTTCATCCTGTTCTCAGATGCTGAGCTCAAGTTCAGAAAACTATTTCTTCATTTTATTACGTTAGATTTATCCTTGCAATGATAATTGAAGGAAAGTATAATTCTCCAACCTGAAGTCCAAATTGGCTGGAAGTTTTGAGTGGGAGGAAGATGAGAAGGTTATCTCAAGTGAGACTATAAGGGATATAATGATCAAAACCCAGTCTTGTATCAGCACCATTTTAACTAGAGACAAGAACAATGTCCTTGCTTGTGTGGATGCAGTATTGCAGTGCAGGCATAGGATAGAAGCGTAAGCTCTCATCTGTAACTATTTAGTAGTTCTTACCAGCTCCTATTCAGGTAGATTTAACTTTTCAAAACTGAGAAATAGTGATGGGAATAATAAACTATATCATTGTTGTGCAAGGATAAAAAAAAAAAAAAAAAGATTGTGAACGCTCTCTCACTCCTTTGTTCTGTTTTATGCAAGCTCTTGTTGTACAAGTTTAGGAACCCCTGTTGTAGCTACCACTAAAGACTTATGCACTACTATGAAAGTTTTTGTTCCTTGTTTATTGAGNAAGGATAAAAAAAAAAAAAAAAGGATTAGAAGTGGAGGATAAACTAGTAATGCTATAAAAAAACTATGTGAAGTTGCCCAGTATGTTTATTTTAGTAAAACCTCTGTTACCATGAAATGAGGAAGATAGACTGGACTGTTTCATTGTGATTCTTCCCATCATCATACTGCTGTTTTGTACAAGGAAAGGGTGGTACTCAGAGTAGATGCGGTGATTGAGAAGTTGCTGTGCTTGGCATTGGCAGTAGGAATCCTGTTAAGCATTTAGGAGTGTTTAAATTTGCTCTGATATGGATGCATCTGGCAAGGTAAGCATTTGTTTGGTTTTATCACTCAGCTTGACACAATTTTGAAAACACTGTTGAGGTTTGGCTAGAAAAGGTACAGGGAAATTAAGGAAAGCAGCAGAGAAATAGCCCAAAGTAGAGAAGATGCAAATATTACTGTTCTGCATTAAACCATATTTCTCTTTATTTCACTTAAAGTCAGCATTGCAGATTGGACATATGTTTAAAGAACTTAAGTCAAATTCTTAAATCAGTTTTAAAATGTGCTGAACAGCAAGGATATGGGAGATCAGAGACAGGCCTTTAAACCTCCTGAGCTCACTTCAGGGTTTGATTTTGTGAGCCATCACATGCTAGCTCCTACCCACATCTATGCAATTCACCCACAATGAGAACAGCAACATAAGAAATCTTTTGGGTAGTTTCTCTAGCTTCTGAGATCTTCCTAGCTGTGATGCAGATTTTTCTACATATATATGTGCATGCACCTGCCCAAGAAAATAAACCTCATTATCCATGTCTTTGGGTGGTATTTTATTCACCCTGGGTGTTGATAAAACTGGCTGGAATATGTGAAATCTCACCTTCTCCTGTCAGTCAATTGCACCACATTCCCTCCCCTCAAACAAAAAAGTCAGTGATTAAAATTTTAGCTTTAGGGTGATTTCATGACAAGGCTGAATAGGCTGTAATTTTTCTCTTTATGGCTTGTCTTTGGTGTCTAGCGTTATACCAAAAGCAATTTTGAAAGAAGAATCTTTAGTGATTATAGACTTGACATGAAGTGGTGGTAGCATTTCGAATTGTTTGGGGTTTTTTGGTTGATCATTTTCCTCCCAGGAGTTTATTGAATGGGGTTTTCCTTTCTGACTGAAGGCTTCTGGTTTGATTTAAATTATTTCTGCTTATGTTTGGAGACTCTTATTTCTGTAGTTAATTACACTGTTAGGTTCTTTGGCTTTGCATTGGTTTTGGGTTTTCTTTTCTCCTCTGGATTCATTCTTTTCATGTCAATACCAACCTGCAAAACATTAATAGCATAGTAGCAGGGAACAGAGGCTGTCATTTTTCTCAGTGACTAGAAAGCTCTGTTTCTGATGCATGAGCATCTACATCCGCTGTTACTTCTTGTTTTGGTTGCCAGAGTGTGCTTGGAGTGCAGGACTGTGACAATACACAGCTGTGGATACTCTTTACTCTGCTGCAGTAACACCTCTTAATACTGTAGCCTGTAAGTGCTGTGAAAAAAAAAAAAAAAATGAAATAAGAATTACACCTGCTTCAACACTTGCTGGAGCTTGACTTTTTAGCTCTCTCTGATAGCAGGTGGAAAAATCTGACAACTTCACAGGAGTTTTCATGATTTTGCTGTAGAGGGGAAAAATAGTTTGCAACAGTCAGTGGGGGTGTTTATTTAAAATATCCTGAACTGTCACTTATTCAGCCACATAACAAGGTTGTTGAGGATGGATTGACAGAGCTGTGAATCAAGATTTCCTGCCCACCTGCTTTCCTCCCTTGTCAGCCTTGTCAAATTTCTCTTGCTGAAATCAAGGAATGTTAAGTTCTTTTAGGGGAGTGATCCATTCTCTGTGAGCACAGTTCCTTTTCCTCCCTGCCTTATAAATATTTAAAAAGTGTTAATCTTGTTTGTTACCTGACTGATAAGCGCTGGGCAAGAAATCTGTCAGTGCAGTTTCATCACTGAACTTAGATCAGAGCTTTTTGAACATTGTTGCAGTTACTGGGTAGAATTCTAAAAACATTCCAGTTGACTTTGGAACAGCTTCACCCTTTAGTAACACTAAATTAATATGCACAGAACTCAGAGAACATGCAATTAAAATTTACACTTCTTTTGTGATATCTTCCAGTAGCAGTTATTTATATTGTGGAATGATGTATGAAATGTAAGTCCAATACTTTATGCCATTGTTTTGGGTGTTGTCATACTCTGAGGCAATGGAGTGCAGATTCTGTCAGCTTTACTTAATCCCGTAAATAAGATGTTTAATGTGAATGCAGTTACAGAGGATCAGTATGTAGTCCCTGCAATAGTTTGGCATGTGTATGTTTGCTGCCATTATTGTGATTGATTTTGGGTTTTCTTTATTTTATTTTTCCCCCAATGAGCTGTTCATTTCAGCAGCTAGAAAAGACATTGGCCCATGATACCTTAATGTGACCTCACTTTCTTCTCTCCTTCCCCTTCTTTCCTCTCCCACCCTCAATCCTTATTCTCCCTGTTCTTCTTTCTTTTCCCTCACCTTCTTTCCTCTCCCCCCCTTCTTTCTGATCACCACCTCTCTGTGGTGTCTACATAATTTAATGGTTTAGGTCAGCCTCTGCTACCCAGAAGCAGGAGATATGATACCAGGCTAAAATTACCTTTAAACATGTGGTTTTTTTCCTGTATCAGTAAGGGAGCTTGCAGTTTCAAAACTTAAGAATTTATATTTTATCAGTCTTTGTGGGATCGGTATGTAAGTTTATGAATATTGTGAAAATAATGAACTGCACTGAACTGCTTCATTTTGCACTCACTATAATCCACCATCACTCCTGGAAAAATAGTATATTGAAACTGAAATAATAGTCTAAAGAATTACATGGATACCATGCTAGACTGACATTCCCAGTCTTTATTGCATTTGGTGTAATACTCCTATCCTTTTAAACTTTGTAATTAGAATAATAAGTTTGGCTGGAAAAATTTGAACTGCAGATGTGCATGTCTACAGCTCAAATGGTGTGGCTTCCTTCCAGCATGGCCTGCTTTCTTTAGCCTGAAAAAAATACAAGGGAAACTTCAACGGTTGCACTGCAGCAGGAGTCAGATACCGACTGAAGGATCAATGCTTTAGATTGGCAGTGATCCACTGTAGTGACAGAAGGTGTCTGTAATAAAATCCAGTCAGTGAAACTAAACCAGATGATATGGATACATGTCTAATCATTCATTAGTGATTGAGTGTGCCATCCCTCTTAAAATATTGCAGAGCCAACCCTTGCAGTCATGTTTACAGGCTATTGTGGTGGTGATAGTCACTTGTCTTGCTCACAAGCAGCTACTGCACAAAGCTTGACATATTTTGTATAACACAATTGTGGGAAATAAGTGTTGTTTGCTGCTTTCACAGCAGCTGCTATTTTTGCTGGCTTCTGATAACAACAGCAACTTCCAAAAGGCAGGCTGCTGAATGAATCTGAAGAAAAAGTGAAGAAAAGACAAGCATAGGCTTCTAAAAAAAGAATATTTTCACATTTTAGCAAAACACCCTGCATGTATCAAATCCACAGTTATGATCTCTGCTTGCCTGCACATTACTTCTACTCATTTGGCCACAGGCCTTGAAAGGTAATTGCTGATAAGAAATGTTTTTCTGGACAGATATAAATGTTAATGATTACGTCTGTGTTACACCTGAGATTATGTAATAGCCTGTGTCTTACAAGGGCTAATTATATAATTAGACTGTGCGATATGGATGAAATAGAGCAATCATAAGGCCCAGGCTAAAGGAGGGATCTTTGATGTATACAGTTTGATAGAAATTGTTGTGTTGGGTGCTGCTCGAGCATTTCAAGTTGTTTTTTTTTTTTTCCCCAGTGTTTCTGTCTACTGTCCCAGGTGCCCTATTCACCTATTTTTAGATTTCCTTGACTCAAACAGGACCCAACTTTCGTGACAAACAAAATATTCCTAATTCTGAATCAAATGTTTGCCTGCACAGAAGTGGTATGCTGAAGAACACATACAACTGTCATGAGTTTATAATATAAGTTCTTAGATTGCTAGAATAGCTTTTAAACTTCTAAAAGCTAGGGAGGAAAAAATACCGTTCTGTCCTTTCCCCTAAGCTTCAACTTCAGTGTGCTGTCAGAGACTGGATATGGGGATATATCTGTCCATCTTTTGTCTGAACCATAATGGCCATTCTTTTCACTTCATTCTTTATCACTGCAGGTCTTTAAAATAAAGAAGCATCATATAAGATGAGTAAGATCCTGATGCTTCTTTTGGTTTCAGTTATCTCATAAAATGGAAGAGGAGCATGAAGTTTTCAGTGTATGACAGAAAATTCTTTTATCTTGCCTTTGAAACTGTTAGGGTACAGGCAGAAGGCTAGAATAATTTGTATTGCCCATTAAGGTTTTTAAACTCTTTAATGTTACTGTCTGTATGCCAAAAAGTTAAGTAAAACCTTTTATGCAAGTACGTCAGATTTGCCTACAGAAAACAGTTGCTGTCCTGAAAATAAGAGTAGCATTTTAGAATTGCAGGCATCTGATGTTCTACAGATACCAGCAAATAAGAAAATTAATCCAATAATATGCAGTGCCTTAAGGAGGGAAGATGTAATGGACCTTGCTGACTTAATTGATTTTACATGTAAATGTAATCCTTTTCTAAAGACAGATTTGTTCCTAAGAATACAATTTGAACTAATGAGGTTGCTTAAATCTGACAGTGCTTCTACCTCATGTTTGAAAGCTTAAAAGATAAAAGAGAAATTCATGATAATTTTTCAGTCATGTTTAAATAATTCATTTGTTTGCTTACTATTCAGATCATACTAATACAGTGAAATTTCTATCACAGTGAGGATTACACAGTCAAGAATGTTAAATGTGGCTAGGAAATGTAACTTACTGACCTGATATTTGATCGTCACATTCAGATGCCATTGTTGGTGTTGTGGATACTGCATTGGTGTATAATTTTCCAGAGTCTGCAATGTATTCACAGTCTTTACTCATTTGCTGTGCAAACAGGCAGAAGGTATAAGATCTTTGGTGTGAATTGAAGAAGTTTTAGATCAAGAACTACAGACCTACAGAATTTGTCTGTATTTCTGTTACTGCAGCTGTAACAAAGCTCTGTGCCTCTCCGAGCTTATAAAATAAAAATACAGCATTGTCTATCCAGAGGAACTGTACATTGGATGTCGTATTGGGATCAGCAACAGAACTTGCATGGTCTTCATGAGGGGCAAGACTATCCTCTGTGAAGCCACATGAGTTTCATGTTAGAGGGTATGTATACCTAGTGATATTCTAAAACCACCAAGAAACAGAAGCGCTAAGATTATATTTTCATGAAGTGGAGACAGAAGTATAAAATATGTTCACTGATGTATCATCGCAGATTCCATTTTAAACACTCGAATATTACATTTCCTCTCATTTTGATGGAAGTTGTGACACTGCACAGTTGAATTATTTTAGTCAGAGCATGGATGAAATGTTGATACCATTTAATAACTTCTTAGCCTTGAGGAAAACATAGTGGGAGTGCGATAATGAAAATGTTAAGTCTGATTTGTTCAGAAGTGACACTGTGATTGGCAAGCTGAATGACTGGTTGCTTTGCTAGATGAGGGTTTCCTTATGAAAAGCTGCTTAGGATGGCAAGTCATTACAAGGGCACTTTCATATTTTAGGTTCTGTTTACCTTATTAATAAAAAAAAAAGGTTTTTGCTGAGCAGGAGAGAGTTTATTAGACAAAAATTAAGAGCAAAAAGAGTTAATTTTCTGCAGCAAGATACATCAATACTATTGCTTCAGACAGTTGTGGTGAGCTGAGAAAATCTTGTACAAGAAGGAAAAGACCCAATTTCAGAGGAGGTCTCAGGAAGTAGGAATGCATTGGGCAAAACTGAAAATACCTTAGAGATCAGTCCCTAAAGCAACCTTCCCAAGAGCAGCTGGGATTGTCCTGTGAATGGATTGGGTTTTTTTTGTAAAGATGTGGATTTGTAAATCTTCTGGATTAAGAGCTTCACTGAAAACAAAGAACTTTTGCAAGTCCTTGATTATCTCCTCAGGAAACTAATGAACCTGTGTATTGCCATGGTATCCTGATTGTAATCAGTTTGGCATTGGGTTAATAGCAGTACAGTGGACAACTTTGTGTTAGTATTTGAGATATTGTAATGATACTTGATAAAAACAGTGCTAATACAATTGGCTGCTAATGGTCTTAATGCCTTCCAGATGATGGCATTGGAATTGTAAAATGTTTTCCAACCAGAACAATACAGTATGCGGTACAGTATGATGGTCATTTCCCCCAATATGTTTGTGTTCACAGTGTCTGCATCTAAACTCAGCCATTATTCATAGAGTTGAAAGCTAAAGTAGTTCACAGTACCTGTTAGGGGATTTAATGAGTGTTATTCTCATCATGATATTGGTTCTAAATTCATAAAGTAAAAACATGGTAGAAATATTTTATGTTCTTTATTACGAGGAGAATAAATCCATAGCTTTATCACCACTTTTTCTTGAACTCCTGGAGTAAATGGGAATAAAGTGAGTAATTTCAAATTATTTCTAGAAACTTTCCTAATACAATTTTTTTTATTGTTGATTTCCATTCTTTAATTGGAGTTGTGAGCTCCTGCAATTTCACAACATGAACACTGGCCTTACTAGAACATTAAGCAATTCTTCTATGCACTTGAAGGTTAGGAAAACCAGTGGCTTTTTGCATTGGCATAAGAAAGTGTTGCGAGTCTGTGGATAGCAGGATCCAATCTTGATGGCATAACTTTCTATTATTTCAGAGCTAGGCTTCCTTCTTCATTACTTAGAATATTTAGGAACTATAAGATCTCTGTAGAAATATGAAACAAAATTGTGGTTTTTCCCCTTATATCTTCTCTTTTTAATGCATGGTGGCTAAATATGAAAAGTATAAGTTTGCAAGATAAATTTGGAAGAAATTAATGCTTCATGAAAAACCATTTCATAGATTAACTTCTAATTGTTTAGATGAAACAGGATTTTAATTTACAATAATCACAGGAATATTTGTTACCATTGTATTCACACTTCACAAGAAACAAATTTTTAATGGAAATAATATAGCACATGCTAGGTTATATATTCAACTCACATATGGGTACATTTGGAATTGCCATATTTGGTGGAAAGCTGAATGCCTATGGTTGTTATCAATCATTATTCTTTTGTTGGTTATAATAATTTTACATTTCCAGTAATTAGCCCTGATTTGTGCAAAGATTTGATCATGTATGAATCAGTAAAAGTTAGACTCTTAAGTGAGTGGCTGAAACAATGAAAACAATTATAACTTGTCCCAGAAAGTGACAGATTTAACCCATTTGTGTACTGCTAGACCTGGCCTTACGCTTCCGTAGGCTCAGGTGCACGGTTTATAAACTAAGGAAGCAGATGAATGGCTCTGAAATACTTAAATATTCTGTTGGTTTTAATGCAAATTCAATTAATATTATGGAATGTTTGGCTACAAGTTTTTCCATAATGTTAGAAGTGAGAGAAAATGAATCATTTTTTCTGAAAACTTTTCAGAAACAAACTATCTGGTGAAAGGTGTTAGAGCAGCACGGCTTCCCGTTACCAAAATTTCTGTGTGCAGCTGTGTTTCAGATGTTGGTGTCAAAGGGGAAAAAAACCAGAACCGACCAGCCAATTAGATCAGATGTAGCCAGTACAGAAAAGAGAATGTGCTGGCTTACAAAGTTCTATCTCACAAGATGCAAATTTGAGATGTGAATAAATGATGGACATCATGATTGAACAGAGCCTTGGGTGACATGGTTTAGTGTGAGGTGTCCCTGCCCATGGCAGGGGGGTTGGAACTAGATAATCTTAAGGTCCTTTCCAATCCGTACCATTCTGTGATTCTATGATTCTGTGATGCCATTTTTGGCATAAATTAAGGCCAGATGTTTCTATGTATGGAGAAATTTTGACTGGGATGGCTGTCAGAAAGAACTGTTAAAAATTACAGCCAACTTTTGGGCAGTTGATTTTGCATCACAGTATACTGTACTGCAGGGAAAAGTGAAACAAGCTTGCAGCCTGATCCTTACTGTCCCTGATCAGGATCTGCCTGACTGACTGATTGGAGTCAGCATGAAAACACAGCATGTGCTGCTCTCTGTCAGCCAATACGTGTGCTTTACCTGAATGATTACCTGTGGCAGGAGCATACAGCCTGCTGCTGATGGCTGGGCAGTGATGGACGCGCTGCCTGATCAAAGAATACATTTTACGCTCATGGGGACTCTGCAGTCAGTGTCACTGGTTGCCAGACAAAACGAGTGTCAAAGTACAGCACTTGGAACAGTCACTGCTGTGCTGTGTGCTTGGTCTCTCTTTACTAGTCTTGGATTAGGTTGAAAAGGCTGATGTCCTGATATATGTGTTTGATTATGATTCTATTTACAGTTCCAAATGCTGTGTTGTTTGTGATGGCCTCTCTGAAAGTTCAATTATGCTGTTCTTTTTCATGCTGACTACATAATAATTTCTATTCAGCAGTTCAAGTTGTCCCATTAATAGCAAGAAGCTCACTTTCAAAGTAACATGGGATGAAGGTGTGATAAGTTGGATCTGAGAGATTAGTTCAGCTGTTTTCACTGAGTAAGTTACCAAGAAGTCATTAGAGGGTGTTTGAGCAGAAAAAAAATGCGGAAGGTAAAATCAGACAAATTGTCTGAATTTCTGAAACAGCAAGTCTGAAGAACCTCTTTTGATCATACCTCCCTGGAGCGATTTGGTAAGATGTGACATGACTACTCGTTATTTAAATAACTTGCTTTTACATTCATAAATAAAAACTGCAGTGTGAAAGACACATCAGTGAAGGAATGCATTTACTGAAAAGGAGGAAGAATGCTTTATAAATAATGGGGTTTAACTTTTTTTTTTTTTTAACCAGAATAAAGCACATGCACGCTTTCAGCGGGTAAAAGGTTGTGTTGTGTAACTTGCTTGGGAGAATACATGAATAAGTGTGTCTGAAATTAAACATTCATGTCTAATATGATGTGATCGCGCTTCTGCAGTTTGGTGAGCAAACTGAGTTGAAACAAATCTCCTGGTGACAAGAAGAAGAATTGGATACCAAAGATTCTAGCTGAATAGAATGTTGTTCTGCATGACAAAAATATTGCACAGCAGGGAAATTACATATAGGCAGTGAAGAAGTTACTTTTCCATGGAGATTCTGTAAAGAGCTTTGCCGTCATGCTGACCATAACTGTTAGTACAATGCACTAGTGATCCCCTGGGATCTGAAAGGCTGCACTGTTGTGGCACCGAACCTGTTCCAATAAGCTGTGGCTTTCCATGAGCTAGCTTGCACTTACTGTGCTTCCTGCTGCTTTTGTTTTATGATGGGCATGCATGTAGTGATACCTCAGCATGATTGTTTATACGTAGCCTTTATCTTTCTTTCCAGACCTCTGAAGTTAGTTTGAAAAGAAGCCGAACTATATACCTACTGTATTTGAAGAATTAAATCTTAATTTTCAGCACATTTAGAACAGTGGGATTTTTTTTAAAAAAAAAAAAAACCCTTAAATTTAGTCCAGAAGGTATTGTTCAACTTCATGATATCTGAAGCTGTCATTTACCATTTAATAAAGGTACTGTTGAGACATTACTATAGAGAAGAATGTTAAAGACAGCTTTTGGTATGAATGTACTTAAATAACATTGGAGAAAGTTTTTATCTATTAAGCTATTGTTTTGTTTGATGATGAAAGTAGTGAATGTATCATTGGAATAAAAAAAACTAATATCATTCTTTGAAGGTGATGAAAGCATAATTACAGCTAGGGAGTTAAAGCATGAATAAAACTGCTGGTTTGGAAAAGTAATAAAGAATCCTTTTTTTATATCTAAACATTTACACTAATGCCTGGTTTTGATGGTGTTAAGAATAAATAAAAGTAATTTTACTTCCTGAACTTGTACTAAAATAAAAGTATTTGGATTTTTTTCCTCTCAGCAATATAGCAGGGTGTGTATTGTCATTCTACTTTTCTTCCTTTTTTTTAAAGTCACAATTACTGGGAGAGTAATAATGAATTGTTGAATGTGAATGAAACACAGTGTTCTTCAAGAGAGCATTTTAATTTGGGATGGTGTTTCTCTTGCACAAAGGGGTGCAGTTCATTATTCCTTCACAGAATCCTGTTGTTTAGAAGATGCAAATTACAGGCCAGCATGGTTATCACTGAAAATCAGCACTATTTGTGGTGGCCATTCAGAGCTCTCTATTCAAAATGGTGGTAGTTAACAGAGATGTGAGAACTTTTTACACAGCTAGTGTTTGCTCCTTTTTCCCAAAGTACTCCTGTTGTAGAAGATGCTTCTATTTCTCCTGGACATGAGAGGTGGTTGATGGTATTGACTGCTTCTTCTCTACAGCATACCTAATTTTTTTCCCCCTCTAATTACCTAATGAGTCTTCGTACATAGTGAGAAATGGGGCAAGGAACTCTCTTGGCCTATTTTACTTAAATACAGTTAGCTGCTGAAAAGATGTGCTTACTGTGTAGTTATTTGGGGTAGGAAATCCATTTTAACCACAATTGCTTTGTTAGGCAATATTTGATTGATACCTCTTTAGCCACTTCACAGCGCTGTTGTCACTCCCTGGCTAAGGTATTGGGATTTCCAGGGGTTTATTGTACATTAGTTAGCACTGTGCTGAGCTGTGCATTGCACCCTGATGTGTCCTGTGTCATTCTTTATTCTGGGACATTTTGAGCTTCACAGAATGTGTCTCAGGATGGGGAGGAAATTTCGTTGCAGGACCCTATCAAAGGCAGCACTGGTTTATAGGACTGCCACAAAGAACTCAGAAGTATACTTGAACTGCTGACTTCATTTTACCAGAGAAAAGAAATTGCTCATGTAATTAATTTGTTAGGGGAAGTACATACAGGAACACAAAGAGGAATAACATGAATAGGCTCAGCTGTGTGTAACTGCTTCTCTTTTGTTTTGAGGTTTGATTAGAAGCTTTGATTGAAGCCTTCTGTCTTTCTGTTGGTTGGTAAGCATGAAGACACTGCTGTACTCTGTAACTGAATACTTCATTTAAAAAGAAGCAGGGGTCGTTAACCTGCCATTACATCAAGGTGTTGTGAAAAATGAATACCAAATCAAAGCTAAAGCCATCAGTACAATGCCACTGGCAAAGAAATTTCATGTTGCTTACTCCGTTCTGCAGCTACACAGAGTCAGAGTCAAATACACACAGTTACTCATCCACACTCTCTCTGTAGAGTGTTTACAATCTGGTACGGTGACTTTGAGGACAGAAGGAAGAGTAGGAGGAAGGACCAAACAATTTGATTGTTTTGCTCCAAGCTAAGTTCAGTACTGAGAATGCGTATTCAGAATGACAGCAGGGATAAATAAATAATTGTAATTCCAGCTGTGAGATACCTGCATAGCACATTTCGGTGCTTAGGGCCAGTAGCTATCACTGACTTGAAATACCTCATTTGTTGTAGTAGCTGGTGTTAGTTCAGTTAATTTGGGTTTCAGATTTTGTCCTTAGCTGATACTGATCTTACGTGCATTGGTTTTCTTCTTCATAGCAGTGTTTAATGAATGTTTTTGGATTAATTCCCTTTCTAAATAATAAATCTCAGTAGGTCTGCTTCCTGATACAGAGAGTGCCATGTGATTTCTCTATCTGATACTAGTTTACAGTTGTTAGCTTTTACCTGAGATACCGTCTGTCTGTGTTAAAAATATGTTCCTTTTCTCAGAGCTAGTCAGTTTTATGTTACTGAAGGCATTGCTGATGTCCATAATTTTAACTTTCTGTGCAGTTTTGGTTTGGCAGCTTTTGGTTGTCTGTAATCTTTGACATTTTCATACCAAGTTTTTAATATGTTGGTAATCACAGAACATCCTTACAGTGCTGTACACTGGACTGTAGCCTGGTGTTATGCTTTCAGTGCTTTACTTTGTGACCTTATTGTCGTAGTTTAAACCCAGCTAGGCAGCACATTCACTCACTCAAACCCCCCCTTCTTGCCTTCCCCTCTTTCCTCCCTGCTCCCGGAGGGGTTGGGAGAGGAGAACCGAAGGGATACAGCTCCCACGGGTTCAGATAACAACAACCCAGTAACTAAGGTACAACACAAATCACTATTGCTATCACCAATAATAATAACGATAAAGAAAACAAGGGAAGAGGGTATGATACTACCCGCCAAAAACGAGCCCGACTGGGAAGTTCCCTCTCCTTCCAGGTAACTCCCAGTTACCTCCTGGGCATGACGTGCTATGGTATGGAATACCTCTTTGGTCAGTTTGGGTTCTGTCCCTCCTTCCTCCCGGCCCCCCCTCCTCCCCGGCAGAGCATGAGGCTCACAAAGTCCTTGGTCAGGGCAAACATCACTCAGCAACAAACAAAAACATCGGCCTTATCAGCCTTGTTCCTGGGTTAAGTCAAAACACCAGCTACTAAAGAGAAGAAAAACTGACTGCAACTGCTGAACCCAGGACACCTTATGCATACCCTTTCTTCTTCTGTATTTCTGATCCCCATCTGTAAAAAACAAACACACCAGCCCTGATTATTTTGATCAAGTTCCAACCCCTGTGCCATGGGCACGGGCACCTCACACTAAACCATGTCACCCAAGGCTCTGTCCAACATGGTCTTGAACACTGGCAGAGATGGAACATTCACAGCTTCCTTGGACAACCTGTTCCAGGCCTTTCCACCCTCACAGTAAAGAACTTCTTCCTTCTGTCTAACCCAGTCCCCTTTGTCCTGTCACTATAGTCCCTAATGAAGAGTCCCTCTCCAGCATCCTTGTATGAATGAAGCTGTCTAATGTTAGGCTTAGATTTAAGATTCATGGTACTCTTGCTTTTGTATTTGGGACCTGTTTTGGCAGGCACTTTAGAATCTGATCTGTATCGTATGAAACTCTTAATTTAATTTCTTTTCACTGTGTGTTGTCTTCACAGCTGGAAACGTTCCTGATACTTAATAAGATAACACTTAGTATTTGGACTGTGTTACTTCAATCCAGCAGCCAGCCTCACTTATAAAGTTTAATTTATATCAGTTGTAAAAAGTTATATTTTTGCACTCAAATTTATGCAGTGAAAGTTTGGAAAAAAACCCCAAACAACACAACAAAACAACAGTGGTCCACCAGTGAATCACTCCTGTGAGTTCTGCATGAATACATACTTCTCCAACTACTTCTTCCTGGGGGTCTGCATGAATACATGCTTCTCCCTGGGGTTTTAATAGCAGTTCATTCCCTTCATGTTTAGAAAGTGGGCTTATCTGTGGATGTAGATTTGTTCATTAACTTTTCTTCTCTTTTTTCATTCAGCCTCGATTTACATGCAAGAAGAAAAGTACTGATTAAGAGTGAGGGTTTGGTTTTAGTAGCATTGCTTCATTTCAAGATGTTTCTAAAATGTGAATCTTGGTCTTTTTTTTTGAGACATGACAAAGATTTGATGATTTGCTCTCTCACTTCAATATACTTAAGAAGTCAGAAAATGCATATGACGCTAATCCAAATTACACTTTCCAGGGAAAGAGTGTTTTTTTTTCCCAATATTTTTCTCTTTCATATCACCACCTCTGAGCCCCGATCTTTACTTTAGAAAATGGGCTGCTAGCTTTGGGCACATGCATAGTATTTAAAACATTAGTGCTGTGCTTAATACTGATGAGTTTTTGACTAGATTTCCTCCTTTCACAGTTTGAGTTAGAAATAATAGTGGTTAATACTGACAGATGAGGTCACGAATGTGGACAGTATTGGATCGTATGAAACCACTTGAGAGCCTCCTGTAAGACACTGGACTCCCAGCTTTCCTTGGAGATTCCATAGGTTTGGCATATTTAGGACAGATAGCTCTGTAGATTCCCTCATTTTATGAGGAAAAAGGATCCTAAGGAAATTGGAAAATCTGTTTTCTTACTCTTCGATAGTATTAGGCAGAGAAAAAAATACGCCTGGCATTACATTAGTTTACTCTCTTACAGGACTTTTGCAGTACTGCTTTTAAATAGCATAGAAGTAAATTATTTTAACTAATCTTCCAAACTGTTTTGCTTAGTATGGACTCTCATCTGTTTGTGGGGTTTTTTTTTTTGGTGGGGTTTTTTTTTTGGTTTGTTTGTTTGGTTTTTGTTGGTTTTTTTTTTTTTTTTTTTTTTTTGTTTTTTTTTTT
>NDXB01001909.1:256735-267229 GCA_002631895.1 Agapornis roseicollis
TTTTTTTTTTTTTTTTTATTTTGCAAGAGTAAATAACAGACTGATCCTTAGGTTATATTGCTGCAATTTTGGAGCAGTACTCCATAATCTAGTGCTTCATAGAATGCTTCTGAAAACTCAAGAAGTTGCTAACTGCAGTTCAGTAGGTAATAACACATGGCATGCAATTCACTGATCAAGACAATTGCTGCAAGTTACACTCTTAGGCTGATTTTAATCCAAAAAAATTAATCTTTAATCAGTGATATTATTATAATTTTACATCAAGGCTAGTAAGATCAGGACTTGGCATTTTCATAAGCAAAATACGAAGTCACAAATTTATCCTTTATTTTAGGGGTATTAGTCTTTTAATACTTTTCAGTACTGACTGTGGAACTTCAGAGGTGTCCTGATACACTGTAAAAGGTGAAGGTGATGTCTGCTTAGTCCTCCATCTTCCATTTCACGTGAATTTGGCCCTTATAGTGCTGTTATATATAGCTCCTATTCCTGTTGTTTTCTGGTGATTCACATTTGTGCATTACCATAAAATATTAGACATAGACCTTCTGGAGGAGGTCCAGAGGAGAGCCATAAAGATAATAAGAGGGCTGGAGCACCTCTCCTATGAGGAAAGGCTGAATGAGTTGGGGTTGTTCAGACTGGGGAAGAGAAGGTTTGGGGGAGACCTTACTGTGGCCTTCCAATAGATTAAATAGGGCTTTTAGGAAAGATGGAAGCAGATTTTTTTTTTTTTTTTTTTAGTGGGGTCTGTAGCAATAGGACAGAGGTAATGGTTTTGAACTAAAAGAATGTAGATTTCGGCTAGATAAAAAGAACAAGTTTTTGTGGTGAGGGTGGTGAGGCGCTGGCACAGAGAAGCTGTGGCTGCCCCATCCCTGGCAGTGTTCAAGGCCAGGTTGAATGGGCCTTGGAGCACTATGCTCTAGTGGAAGGGGTCCCTGACCATGCCAGTGGGTTGAAGCTAAATGACCTTTAAAGGTCCCTTTCAACTCAAACTAGTTTATGATTCTGTTATTCTGGGAAATCCTTCTATCAGTTGTGTTCTCAGAGTCAACCCCAGATTTGCCATAGGAGTGTGTTGCTAACATTTTCCTAGGCATCCAGAATGTTGTTGATATTTTTGTTGTCTTGGAGGTGGTGGTTTCAGCTGCATGTAGTCGACTGCCAAATGTAGGGTCATTTGCTACTCACAACTGAGAGAATGTAGAGTCCCAAGTACATCTTTGCAGAGACATCTTTGCAGAGAGCCAGTCCCCCCATGGTCCCAAACTGCCGTTATGTGTTAAACCCAGTGTACTACAAGTTGACAAGTCTACTGAATTGGCAAATGAAGCAGGAAGAGCAATCCTAATGTGCAGCCCAGAGTTGATTTGTATGCATACTTGATTGTGTGTAGGTCACAAAAGTTGTGCTCTTCTTAAGGTTAGCAAACAAGTCCTCTATTATCCAGAATTAGTGTGAGGGCAGAAGAGTTCAGCCATCTTTCCAGTATTTTCCATTTGGAAAAGTAGGTCCAGTTGTCTCCCAGCACATTGCAGTCCAATAGCTGACCAGATTAACTCGTTCCCAATAGCTACTTGTAGCTGCTTGTGTCAGATAACTGCTGCATATGTGCATTATTGATTTGACTACCCATGAGCTTGTGCTGGAAGTCTGATGAGTACCAGAGATTCATTGTTTTGGTCATTTGGGCAGGAAATAATTGCAGGATGTCATCTATCAAAACCTCTTTGCAGACTGTCTAGACACAGAAAGCTGAGTTTGAGTTATGTATGTCTGATTCTCTGTTATTTACAGCACTTAAGAAAATCAAACTAAGCAAACAGCTGTAGGAAATCAGACCTAGACAGCATGATCTGTCTGCCCAATTTGGCCTTAAAAGTATTGGAATTACCTGAAAACAATAGTCTATCCCTGTGATAGCACTAATTAATCTCAGAGTGAATTGAACAAAAGGGGCTGAAGTGCACCAGAAAACCTTGCAACATGGAGAGATGGCAAAGTCTACAGGTCTTGGCCCAGGGTCTTGCTTTCCTAGCTCACATATGGGCAACAGCATGAAACATGAGGTGATTTATCTGCTACCATTACATTTTAGCCTAAAAATGCTGTAGCAACATTGAAAAGCTATTCAGAAGTCTCAAACATTGAGGTTTTTTTCTTCGTGTTTTTCAGGATGCTGAGTGTCCCTGCTGATAGTTTGATAGATTGGATGTTTCTGCAGCTCTTTTAGCAGGTTATTCTACCCCTTGCCAGTCCCATTCTTCCCTCCTTTGATTTTTGCCAGATTTGCATCTGTTTATTTACCAAGCTACTATAAAAATGTCTTACAATCTATGCTTCAGAACACTGAGAAGAATTCAAAATGACTGAACTATTGTGAATAGGGTAAACAGCTCTGGCCTTTTAGATTTACTGGAATCCTTTTTTATTTCCTCTTTGATTTGTTTATGCTGTGCTTTGCATAAGGATGTGTTTGCATATTAAGGGCTTGGATTTCAAGATGATTAGCCCTAT
Source organism: Agapornis roseicollis (assembly GCA_002631895.1). Taxonomy (NCBI): domain Eukaryota; kingdom Metazoa; phylum Chordata; class Aves; order Psittaciformes; family Psittacidae; genus Agapornis; species Agapornis roseicollis. The sequence continues at coordinate 259,259 of NDXB01001909.1, forward strand.
GTGTTTGTGTTTTGCCTCTGTTTTTATTACTACATCAGAGGAAAAAAGTGAAGAGTCAGTTTTAGCTGAGTAATTTGGCATATTTTCACATTGAAATTTAGTTCTGCTGCATAGTTTAGGGAAATGCAGCTCAAGTAGATGGCAGAAAACTGAACTGAGAAGGATGGGAAGAAAAAGGAACTTCAAGAAGATGAGCTCCTTTGCAGCTGTGCAGCAGTCAGTAACTACACATTAGTTACAGCGTGAGTGACAGACAAAGCAACCTCAGGTGTACTCTAAAAAGGAACTGGAAAAAAAGGTGCATATTAGTTACTCCAACTGTCTTCTTCGTATAATAGACTCAAAGTGTGCTCTTAGACTGTGGTGATTATTTTTTTCCTTTTCCTGTCAACACCGTGATACTCAGGGTTACACGGCAGTAAGAAAAAGAAACTGCATGAAACATCCAGTGACTTAGGAGAGTCCTTTTTCTTGCTGAACTTCAAAGTTGTTGTAAAGTTCTTTCACACCTGAAATGGTTATTAAATTGGCATATGTAATAAAATCTCTGCTTGTAAAGGCTTCTTCAGAAGCGGCTGAGTTTTGCTGCTTTTACGTTGCTTTCTGGAGGTACATGATGACCAATGTGCTACAAACATAGACAAAAGAAATCAGGTTTGGCCATCTATTCTTTGTCAGTGACATTGAGTTCAATATGGCAAGAATTTGAGGCAACAGTCAGAAATCTGAGCTTTCATTTCCAAGAAAATTTACATAATTTACATTTACATAAAAGTAAATAAGAGAGAAGAGTGACAGGCTTTCTTAGGCTTTCTCATCATTTGTCCTAAGTGTCTCTTTTAGCAGGGCATTGTTTCCTCTCTGTCTGAACTGCTGGCGCTTATCTCTCCTCACTGAAAACTAAGGTCTTATTTCACTGTGGTCTTACTTTGCTTTGTTTGTGTATGTTGACATTAGCAAGCAGTATTGTGGGCCAGGAGTGGATTTGTAGAGCAAATTGGTAAGCTCTCAGGATGCAGTATTTGTGTATGTTCTGTGAGTTGTACTTTGGGTTAGCTCTGGCCTGATCCAATGGACCATTCGCAGTTACAGAACATAATATATATGACAGCACTCTCCAGTGCTGGTTCAATCAAAAGGAATCCTGTTCACACTCCCTGAGAGGCTTTATAGTCTAAGCCACAAATGAGAAGGGATGAAGATGAAGAGATTGGCTATGAAAGCACACTTCTGATCAGAAGTCAAATTATAATGTAGATATGCTGTTTCTCTTGTTTTACTCTAAAAGCTCAAAGTTACAGAAGCAAGTTGACATACATTTATATACACAGTCTGTAGCACACAGCTAACAACTGACAGAAGCTCAGTACAGTTCTTTTCCTTGATTTGATTTTTCAATTTAATTTGTCAAGGAAAAGTTGTAGTTATCTGGAAGAATATCAGCATGAATTTATGACAGTGTTTGCAGGAGGGGCAAACCAAATCAAATAGTTTGTGCAGATATTCCTAGTGTCTTAACCAAGCTCTGACCAAAAAGTACTTTTACAGCTGTCACTGTTAAATATGGAAATTTATGAAATAGTCCCTCACAGAATCCTGAGAGCTGAATTTACTTTCAGATTTAAAAATGAGGAAATGTCTCCATGTTGTATTTTAGCTTCAAGGCTATGTTGGTGATTCAAGATTGCATGTTATTCAGAGTCCACTGAGAGCCTGTTCCTTCTGCATAATCAGCCTGGGGGAGCCAATTCGTTCTGCATGATTAATCTTGCCTCCCTCAGACCTGTGAATGCTATGACAGCTTAGGTCTAATTGTCAGGTAGTAGGTAGTGACTCTTCCTAGATCATCTTACATCATGCCATAAACCATTGGTGACGTGAGACTCCTGCGGAAATGTACAGATTACATATTGCTCTTTGGAAGGTTGGAAAAGGGATCTGCAGTTTTTGTTTCTCTTGTGGTGACACCTTCTCACAACGTTTTTCATTCTCGTGGATTGGTGGTATCCAACAGGATTGTAATTTATGTTGATTTTAATTTGTGTATAACTGTAAAGCTGTGTTGCCTCTTAGAGCTGGTAAACAATGCAGGCATTTCTGTATTACATTTTCAGCCCATTATTATGATGTTGCTTTGCAATTTAGCAGCATTAAAGATCAGATTTGACTCCATGTTTTATATGCTTTATTTTTTTTATGTCGCTTTTACCACCAGTCCACTGAATTGGAATGAATGAGGACTGAGAATACATCTAATGCATACTTAGTGGCAAACTGCTGAAATTACTGCTCGATTAATTTGTTGGCCACTGTAAGATTTTACTGTATCAGCTATGTTGTGTCTAGTGATTATAAATTTAATAGTTTTGGTAGACTGCACTGGTGTTCTCAGAGGAAAATGATAAGAACAGTCTAGAGCAAATGCATCATATTTTTCCAGCTAAGTGCAAACCCACAATTTCTGTGTTCCAGCAACTCAGTTACTCTTTTACTACCATCATGGGTGGTTCTGCGGGTGGTGGGGGTTGTAGGGGGTGTGTGTGTTTCTGTATGTGTATAAGTGGAGGGATTGTATTTGTACCAATATCCAGGTGCAGTAACATCATCTAGTTCTTACTGACTCCAATATGAAAGGCACATGGGCTTCTTTCTAGTTTTTCCCTTCTGATACCCTTAAATAAAAATTTGCTTAGTGCTAACAGCTGTCTCCTCAACTGATAATAGGAGTTGGAAACATATACTGCTAACCTTAATTAAGTGCTTCAGGCTGTCATCTTTTGCATCAGCTCTGTCAAACGCACAATGTATTTTGTCTGAGATAGGAATGTTTAATCAGATTGACATGAGCAATCACACTGAGGAGTATGCTCTGCTGAGGCATTTGCTCTACTGAGGTTTGTTTTGAATGTATTGAAAAACTCACGTGCAACTTGCCTATCATGGAACAGGAACTAGGTAAATGATCTCTGTCTTTCTGCAGGGGTTGAAGTGGTGTGCTTAGGTTTAAGCAAATGGTAAGCCTTGTGATAGTTGATGGTTATTTTAACTTTAAACCATTTCCCTTACTAATTTCCTTCCTGTCCACTCACCCTTCTTCAAAAAAATCCATGCTGCTAAGCTTACTGTGTAGCTATAACCAATGCATTATTTACTTACATTAAAAATCACCCTTTCTCTTATGTTGCATTTTTGAAACAGCTATAAGATTTGAGGGTGAAATGGAAATAAGGAAATAAATCAACTATATTCCCTGAAAAGGTAAGGAATATACACGATCTTATGTTCCTATATAATCCTATAGGTTCAGGTTGGGAATAATAACATTTCAGACTATGACTTGGCCTAGTAGACCAGCTGAAAGTGAGAGGCAAGCATAACTTAGAAGAAAGGGTGTAGAAAACATAAGGGGTAGCCAAATAGTCCTTTGCTGTCACAGAGAAGTACTCAAAAGAAATACTATGTTTTAAGCAATTTGCATTAAAAATTGGTTGTGCTGCTGCCTTTCTGTTGTCCCCTAGAAAGACTGTATTAGAGCCTTATGTCTTCTAATACCTTAAGGGGGCCAACCAGAAATCTGGAGAGGCACTTTTTACAAAGGCAGGTAGTGACAGGACAAGGATTAGCTTTAGAGTGCTAGAGGGGAGAGGAGACATTAGGAACAAATTCTTCCCTGAGGGTGCTGAGTTGTTGGCACAGGGTACCCAGAGAAGCTGTGGCTGCCCCATCCCTGACAGTGTTCAAGGCCAGATTGGATGGGCTTGGAGCAACCTGGTCTAGTGGAAGGTGTTCCTGTCCATGGCAGGTGGTTGGAACTGAAAGAGCTTTAAGGTCCCTTCTAAACCAAACCAGTCTGGAACTCTATAATTCTCTGATTAGCAACTGTCGAGGTTTTCTGCCTGAGTTTACTCATGCCTACTTAGAAGCTTGTGTTCTCACCTCAGTATTTGTTGCCTGGTATCTTTCCCTTCTTTTTGATTATCTAGCCATGTAGTTTGGTTATTCTTCAGAAGCACATTTCCAAAGTTGTTTTGGGTAAGCAACCCAGTTTACTTCCTCTCTCTCCTTTTATGACATTGGTGATTTGTTTCTCTGATGATCCTTGGGGCTGTTCTCCATGTTTATGCTTGTGGTGGAATTCTGATTTTTCTTTTTTAAATGTGTGTAATTGACATCATGACATGTTTCAGGTTAAGTCTCTCCCACACAAGGGGTGTTGTACAAAGGCTCTAATAGCTGTCTGCTTCTATCAAAACACTTCTGCTGATGCATCTTAAAATTTAATTTGCCTTTTTTGCAGCTGCATCATGCTGGTGATTTACAGTCAACCTGTGATCAATAAATACAACCAGGCCTTTCTATCATTTTTAGCTGATGTACTCTCATCCTATATCATGGACTCATGTTAATAGCCTGTTGCCCTTGTTCTATTACACTTCATTCCATTTCAATTACAAACCTCAAAGGCACCTAATTTTTCCTGGGTAATATTCTATTTCTCCTTTGTATTGATGTCTCCCAGCTTCACAGCATCATCCATTTTCATCACAGCAAGTCTCCTTTCTGTGCTAAAGCCACTTGATAGAATGTAAGATTTACCCATGAGGAATTCTTCTTTCCTGCATGCTAATACTTAACTTTTCTTGCACATCATTCTTTAGTCAGTTTCTTACTTACTTGTGTAAGCCTTCAGCAACCTAGTATGTCTAATTTGTAACTTAAGTATTCAGTGATGTTAATTTAGTATATATGATTAAACAGCAAGAGAGAGACAAGAAAGTACATGGGGGAGCAGAGACTAGGAAACTGCCAGAAGTTTTCTAGGTTGCCACAAACACAGTACAGCTGCTTTAGTTCCAATGAAATATCTCCTTATTTCTGTCATGGCTAAAGCTGGTTCTGTTTGCCTCCATATTATTTTAGCAGTTTTATTTTTGCCAGAGAATGCTCATGTTTGACAGCATGTTCTGTGGTAATGCTGGAAAGGGGACATCCTTGTGGTCAGCTGGTCTTAGGTGTCCTGGCTTCTTGCCCACCCACAGCCTACTTACTGGAGGGGCAGAGTGGGGAAAAAGAAGAGACCTTGATGCCATGCAGGCTCTGCTTGTCAATACCCAAAACCACTGGTGCGTTACCTATAGTGCTGTAGTCACAAATTCAAAATCTAACATCTTGTTAAAAATTCACCAAACTAAGTAGTATGACATAAAAAACCAGCACCAATTTAAACAGTGTGGAAAGGTGAGATGCAGATCTATAGGAAAGCTTAGATCTGATATTCATTTCAGTTTCTTAGTGAATACAATTCAATTTACAGATTGTCACATCATGGAATCATGGACTGTTTGGGGTTGGAAAAGACCTTAAAGCTCAACCAATCCCAACAACCCCCTGCCACGGGCAGCAACACCTTCCACTAGATCAGGTTGCTCCAAGCCCCATCCAGTGTGGTCTTGAGCCTTTGAGCACTGCCTGGAATGGGCAGCCACAGCTTCTCTGGGCACCCTGTGCCAGCACCTCAGCACCCTCGCAGGGAAGAACTTCTGCCTAAGTCCTCATCTCAGTCTGCCCTCTGTCAGGTTAAAGAGGTAACACAGTTGCTGGCTTCAGAACTAATAATTACCAGAAAGCTTTAAAAAGCTGAAGGAAATNGTCCTCATCTCAGTCTGCCCTCTGTCAGGTTAAAGCCACTCCCCTTTGTCTTGTTCCTCCATGCCCTTTTCCGAAGCCCCTCTCCATATTTCTTGTAGCCCTTTTAGGCTCTGGAGCTGCTCTAAGGCCTCTCCTTAAGGAGCCTTCTCTTCTCCAGGCTGACCCAGCCCAGCTCTCTCAGCCTGGCTCCAAAGCAGAGCTGCTTCAGCCCTCGCAGAATCTCTGTGCCCTCCTCTGGACTTGTTCCAGCAGCTCCACGTCCCTCTTACGTTGTTGCTCCAGAGCTGGACACAGGACTGCAGGGGGGTCTCACTAGAGTGGATCAGAAGGGAAGAATCCCCTCCCTTGACCTGCTGCTCGTGCTCCTTTCGATGCAGCCCAGCAAATGTTTTTGACATGCCTGTTTCACTATACACATTTTTTATTCTCTGGCTTAGTAGTTTCTCATTTCACCAAGCAGTTACAGAGCTCTGCTGTGCTTCACTTGACTAGAAGTGTAAACAGGATTTTTTTTTTTATTTTGAGCATATTTGTGGTACTAATGAGAGTCATAACCTCACACTGTTTTGAGTTATATCTCTAAATTAATCTAACATCTCAGCTGTTCCTAACAGACAGGGTTTTCCAGCAAGATCAGAGCTTCCAAACTGCTAGAGATTACAACGAGTTTCTTGTCAGCCATTGCAAGAACTGATGGAGGTTCTAATGTGATTAAGTTGAAGGGGACGCTCAGAGCAACCCAAGGCGAGCATCTTGTGATAAAATTACAGTCTCAGGTGGTGAATCTGTTGTAAACCCATAAATCTGTCAGAAATGGTTGGCTGTTTTGGGTTGTGAGTTACAAACTGTAGCACTTTCACACAGAGGGCATTCAGAACTGCTCCCCGAAAGTAATTAAATGGCAACATTCTGGGCTAAGTGGCAGTGGAGGTCTGGCTCTACTCTTTTGACTTATTTTTAAGCTATGGAGGGAACTGACCTTCCTACTGAGCAACTGGAGTTGATCTGACATGACTATAAACTATGGAAATCTGTTTTTCCACTTAGGTACTGCCAGCTTGCACTTACAAGCCTCTTTGAGGTGCAGCTTGAGGAGGTATTTCATTTCAACCTGAGCAATCTCCTTAGCCAACGTTTTTTCCACATTTTTTATCATATTTTGTCACTCCTAGAAAAGTAACTAATTTACATACCTAAAAATTATTTCAGATGCTGAACTTAAGCCTTGTTGAAAATCTTAACACCTATTTAATTCCACAAGAAAACCAAGGATATGCATTTGTGTAAAGATTTTAAAAACTTTCTCCATCCTTAAAATGGAAAACAATGAGCTGGCTTGTTCCTCTAATATATGTCATGTATTGTTTAAAAAAATACCATATTTCTTAAAAAAAGCTAGTATTGAGTGTATCTAAAGAGAGGGGTTCAGGAGCTAGCAAAGCTCATTTCTGTGGTATGCTGAAGGCAGTGGATAATGAGAGCCAGTGTTTGAAACACACAAGGTGCTCCAAGTTGATGCTGTAGTTATAATGTCAGATGCTTAGTCAAACTTTAACCCCTGTTGAGATAGATATACTGAGATGTTTGTAACAGTTACAGTGTGATACAGCAATACAGTGCTAAACCCCTCTTTGCCATTAAACTGTAGGGAAGGGGATATCACCATTTTAATTCTTTATTGTTTTCTTCTAAGGGCTTTGAGATTCCAGAGACACCCAATCCTCAGCTGTTAGAAATCAGTGGATTTTAATTTAATGTGTTAGCCTTTACCAGTGTAAAGAAGATTTGTTTCCCGTTCCTTGGTAATTAGATCTTCTTTAGCGTAAGCTGTTGCATGTTCTGTTAATTTTAAGCGTAAGATTTAGAGAGCTACACATAACTATATAGTGAAAATTATTGAGCTACATGATAGTACAGCAGGTTATTTAAGCGAATTAGTTTGCAGTTTGTATTTTACTTTTGCCTGAAAGGACAGCTAGAGGTTGGTGCTGGCTTGGGAGACTTTGAACTGCAATTCTTACTTTAAGGGTTTGAGAAGGGTCTGATACAGGTGCCTGCAAGCAGACTAATAACAGTGAACACTTCTGCTTATTGCTTATGATCCCAACCCACTAAAGACAATAAGAGCTGTCCTGTGGTTAAATATGTCACACATCTGAGTTGAGATATTTCTTCCTTTCACATAATCTCTAGAGAGTGCATACAGCATTGTGATGCATTGTGATAGACACAGCATTCTGTCCAAAAATTTCAAAATAGAGGGAAATAACTGTGCATTCAAAGGGAATGTTTGGTTTAGAAAACATGGGGTTCTTCCCCCCC
>NDXB01001910.1:0-19655 GCA_002631895.1 Agapornis roseicollis
GGTTTGGAACTAGATGATCTTAAGGTCCTTTCCAACCCTAACTATTCTATGATTCTATGATCTACATCCTTTCTACCTACCTAAAAAAGAGAAGTGCAAAGATTTTACTAGCAAATCATAAGGTTGTCTACTTTCCCTATAGCTTTCCCTGAGATGTTTCCACACCTACTGTTGAAATGCTGTTTCATAACTTCTTGCAAACACATGGCTTGCAAACAGAGATTCCTTCACTTCTTTTAGCAAAGCAGTACAGCAAGAACATTGTTTTGACCCTTTTTGAGCAGTGAAATACTGTTATTGTCATGAAACTGCTAAAATAAGACATGGTCTCTTTCTACACAACTACTAATAATTCTCTGTGTGAAGTGTAGACCAAAGGATAAAACATTTTAGAGAGGAAGATGACAGGGAAATCTTGACTCAAAAGCTGTTGTAGCGTACCGTGAACAGGATTCAAGTAGTAGCCTCTGGCTTATTATAGGAATTTAAGAGCTAGAATGATTTCAAAAAGCAAGTATGGGTCAAGGTCCTGAATTAACTATTCCACACTGAATTTAATGTACTCAAAAAGCAGATATTGACATGAGTAAAACTGCAGAAAGTATTCTTTCTTGCTAAAGGCTGCTCTATCAGTCCCAGAAGAGGGTGAAATACTGTAGGAACAGCAATACACAAACATTGTTTTTCTCTTTATTGCTAGTGCAGTAACAAATCACACTCTGCAAAAAAGAATATTACATCCTTTGTAAGATATTCCTTCCTCTCTTCCAGAAGAAAGGAAGGACAAGAAAAAGCAGCAAGCTTTCGGTTCATGTGGAGTTGGAAAGAGGATCCCTACTGTTTTTATGCCTACAGGAAAAACGGAACAGTGATAACAGCACTGCCTTATGTCCTGCCCTAATGACTGTCCACCTCTGGGGAAAAGCACAGCCCAGGGTGCTCGGGCAACCTCTCTTGAAGGGATGAGGGATGACAGGTGCACGTGGTTTGGGACAAGGGCACCTATGCCAGGAGCTGACTTGATTTGCAATCACACAAAGACCACTGGATCATGGTCATCACTTGCTTGGAGTATAGGTGATGGGGTACCTCAACTGCTACCAGCTGCTGGCATCCTCCACAAAGTTTATTTAAATACATAGTATGTAACAGCTCGTAAGTGTCAGAGCCAGAAAACAGTGAAATAAATGAGGCTTCCCTTTTCCAGAAAAATGTAACCAAACACAGAAAAACAATTAAGATTTCCAAAACCGAAAAAAAGCTTCACATTTATGTAAAGTATTCCGATGTTGAAAATTCACTGGGAATAATAATACCCAGAAAATGGAATGTTTCAGTAGAACAGAAATTACAGTGAAATGAGGAAAGGATCCTTGTGGCAGTAAAAAGATTAGTGCCTTTTTATTGTTTTGTTCACCTCCAGAGGTAGCAGAGAACATGAGTGCCAGTTTCTGTGTAAGCACAATATGGAAATCTGAGAGACCTGAACTCCATATTACTTCTTTTTAAAGATAATTTTCACTAGAGCTAACAAGGCCTACAGCATGAAAGAGAGATTTTATTTTTGTAAGCTTTCTTTCATTCTATGTGTTTTTAAAGCCTGACTTTTAAAAACAGGAGGAAAAAATATAAAATACACATAAGAAATGTGAACTCACATATCAAAAGGGCAGTACATAAATTTTTCTGAATGGCAGTTTGTTCCATAATTGTGAAGGAATCCTGTCACTTTTTCTTGAAGCTTTTTATAGTTATGGATGGGATACTCTATCAGAAGGACCTGTCTTTTTTGATCTTATAATTTCTGTGTTCCTAAACTGCTCTACGCCAGCAGAAGCTGGTGATGTGTTATTTGATCCACAGTCACTTTTGAAGTAGTTCCAGGATGCACAATTGCAACACGATTTTCCTTTCAATTGTGACATTAATTAAAAAAAAAGTAATAATCAACTGGTAACAAGGAGATATAAATACTACTAAAATGTGTGGCAAAACTAGCGTTAGCTGTACTGAACCTCCACAACCATATGAAAACAATCCCATCGGCATCAGAAATCCTCCTCTATTTTAGGTTAAAATCTAAAAGTGCATTTGATTAAAATAAATATAACCAAAACCTACCTTCCTGCCTCAACGTGCACAACACAACTGCACCACCCAAAGCCCAGACAATCAAGAAACTAACTGCTACCAATTGCTTACCTTAGGTTTTCATTGGCCTCTAATTGAAATCACAGTTGCTCATGTTCAGTGTATGAAAGCAAGTTAACTAATGCCCACGCTGGCTCTACCAGCAGCCACTCAGTTGCATTTGGTTTTGGCCCTAAACATTGACTGAACCCTGGTTTAGTGGTGACTTTACACTGAGTGTATGGGAAGGATCAAGAGCCAGAAAGCAGAACTGGTCTTTGTGTCACAGAAAATGCTGTTACACAAAGCCCATAAGCAGGTATCACCGGCAAGTTCTCCACCTCATCAAATGCACCTTATCAAATGCAGGGCTGGAGCTGACCCTGAAGCTCTTCCCCAACTCAAGGCACTACCATATTGAAGTACTGCATTTACACTTGCCTTAAGCTTAGCCTTCCATTTCTTTCACCTAAGCAGAAGGATGAGGGGGAAGTAGAGCAATCCCACTGCATGTGCCCCCAGCAGTATACTCACACCTAATTTTCTCTTTTGCCCTGCTGTCCCATGTGTGTGCTCTTGGACGCTGGCTGCATAAAGCAATCTAGATACATGTCTGATCACACACAGACGAAAAGAGGTGCACTGAACTCCTCCAGTTCATCTCATACTTACTTTCCATTGGGTAATCTTTGAATTAATAAAACTGGAACAAAAGAAAACCTCACAAATGCACTGGCAGAAAAAAAAACCCTGATAAATGTTTAAATTATTAAAAATCCAATATTTCAGAATGCATAACACAATAAAAAGAGTATGACTACCCCATACAAAAGACTGCTAGGATAAATGGCCTTGCATTGAACAGATTTCCACTGTATGAAATAACGAATGGCTGAATTATCTGAACAAAAAACCTCTGTGAATCTTCCTTTAAACTGGTTATTCCTTAGGAATACATAAATCTTCTTAGGCAGGGCACTCTGCCATCTGCTTGCTGTTGGTTATTTTTGCAGCTCTGGGGGCCAAAGAAAAAGAGGGAAAAATTACTGCTGCTAATAGCAAAACAGAATTTATAGCACAGTTTCAATGCTCAGAAGTAATTTTATTTCAGCAAGCCAGACAAAACATGTAAGTATACAAACAAAACATAATATTACCTGGGACAGCTCTAGTGGGGGAAAAGCAAGCTATTATCTAATGGTCTTTTGAATAGCTTTTCCCTCTTCATCCAGACGGTGAAGTGTGCTGTCTGGATTAACCAATGGCTTCCAAGCCAGCACTGGAAAAAGCCCCTTTTTTTGGTTGTTGTTTTGATTTTCTTTATTATTTTTTTTTTTTAATCTTACTGTTTAACAGCTTCTTTCCTGTTTTTTTTGTTTAACAAAAACATAACACAATGCTGCTGAAAACTNGCCAGCACTGGAAAAAGCCCCTTTTTTTGGTTGTTGTTTTGATTTTCTTTATTATTTTTTTTTTTAATCTTACTGATTAACAGCTTCCTTCCTGTTTCTTCTGCTTACCAAAACCATAACACAATGCTGCTGAAAACTATGACACTGTTAGGTGGCTCATGAACTCCTATATAGAAGAAAGAAAACTTCTAGACATACTACACACTAGATTCTCACAGTGGCCATTTTCTGCGCAGAAAGCAGTGAAATGTAAAACTGTCAGGTAAGGAGGCAAGAGATGAAGGCATGAAATGGGCTATGCAGGGCAGAGAGGACGATACCAAAAAAAGAGGCTCTTGTCAAGATCCAATTGAAATAGTAATGTATCTCTACAGAAATAAACAAAAGTAGAAATGAAACCAACTGAGGAACAATGTCAAATCATCCTGGCACAACCTATGAGCTTTCAGAAAAACTTCAAAACCTCCAACGTTTCGAAAAGGGCTAACGTAATCAGTAAAGCATGCACAGAAACTCCATGACTGGAATAAGTATTTAAAAGGATCCACTTCAAGGTCATTAAAACTCCATCCAAACCCACCCCAATCGAAGAATTGATCTTTACTGAAGTATTATCTTGATGGAGGATAACTGTTAGGAGTTCAAGCTGAAAACGGACTATCCAGCACATTTGCACAGAATGCATTCACCTGTCTTCAGAGTCACACACAAAGCTGCAAACAGTGCTGAATACACAATTCATGACATAAAGGATAAATTCAGCACCTACGCTGAATATTCTGTGGTTTGTGTTTTGTTGCTTTGTTTTTTTCCCCCCCCCCAAAAGGCAGCTATAATTAAATTTCATATATTGATATTTAAATAAGTAAATGAAGAAACCCTATGTATGGTTATATGAATTTTAGAAACAGTAAACATGGACTATGTTTTCAGAACAGAGTAATTATTTTAAGCGTTCAGCTTAGAGCATCTTCAAGTCAGAGCAGGTGCACATCTCTTTTTTTAAACCAGTACCACATTAAATATCTGAAATTGCAATCTTGGCAAGACACTGAAAAGCTACAGCAGCCTCTTAAAAGATGAGGTTTTTATCCTTCCCTCTCTTGCAGACACATGCACACAAATATACATATACTTGCTAGTCAAACACCTATGTCAAACTGGGTCCGAGTGCTGCTGAAACTGTTCAAAACATTGTACTCATCTACATGCTGCACAAAAGGACTTAATGAAAAATGTAGGAGTTACTGTACAAAAAAAATGTGAATACTTTAGCCCAGTTTTAAACCACTCCACACTACCCAGCTGGGGAGAACAGAATGAAGAAGGCCATCCCTCGGACACAGAGGTAAGCAGATTTGTGGAGGAAAGCCACTGCTGAAAGGTTACCCACCATTACCTGTTGAACTGTTCACCATGTTAGGTGCCATGCTGTAGGGTGGAGCCTGCGGGTTCATTAAGCCAGAGCTGTTGTTCATCGGCTGAGTGTAGGGGGAGCTGGATCCCATAATACCGCTCTGATTCATGGCAGGAAAATTGCCTTGCCTGCAAGAAGAAAAAGCACACAGACTATCTCTCATTAAGTGCCTCATTGCTGAAGATGCTGTGGTTTGTCACAGAGTACATCTCCTATTGTTTGCCAATAGCTAAGAACAAGGCACACAATTAGTTCATTTTATCAATATGGGGAGCTCTGAATTAGTCTTGAATTAGTTACTGTGTATCTGAGACAGAATTTGACTGACCACAAATTTCAGGAGATGGCTCTATTGTCTTTATATGTCACAATCTATCAGCAGAAAAATACAATTCATATTATTTATCCTATGAGTAAACAGCAATGGGATCAGGAGTCAAAATCAGAACCTAGTATTGGCATAAAAAAAATTCCAGTGAACTGAAATTTTGATTATGTGATAGAAATCCTTACCTGCTACAGCTTAAGAAACAGTGAAATGACCAGAAGAATAATGGGTACCACAGACTGTTTCAGATTTCTCTACCTGACCTTATCGCATTGAATACAATGCTCATCTTTTGTACATGACATCTATGTCCGATCTTACAAAAAACCACACACACACTACACTGTTGCAACAAGAAACCTCAGCACAGCAGAACTACTTTGGTTTTGAAAACTATACAATGCTTTCGTGACTGAGACTTAAGTTTGTCTGAAAAACTGCCCTAAATGAAGCCCTTACCTAATTCTCCATATCTTCAGACTCAAAGATCTTATATTTTTGAAGGCTAAACCTACCTACTCTCAAGTTGTAAAAAGTATCTAAGTATGCTTTGTACTTGGTTTATCAAATTCTATAGATAAACTGACACACAAGGAAGAAAATAATCCAAGTAAGCAGAATAAACTGATATAATGCATGATTCAACTTCAAAAATAACCTTTTATTCTTTTAATCCATAATACAGTTTTATATATACCTTATATACATACACCTTTTCTTGGTATAGCTAAAGACTGCACATATTACGATATGTCTGTATGGATATACAAATAAAATCATACAAAACCACAGGCAAAAATATACTTACCTGTATATTCATAGCCTATAGGAAAACACAAAACTAAGACATGATTCTTCAATGTACCCCTTGTAAATTTATGCTGGTTTCCCAAATAAGGGAGACAAGAAAGAAAGCAACCACCCCTTTGCATAGTTTTAGTACCTGTCAGCTTTTTTCTCCTCACAAAACCCAAAGCATTTAGTTTTATCCTACAGGCAGGGAAAGCTGCAAGTCCTGGCAGCAAGATGGAGTTCTGGTGTCAGTTCTGCTTTTCACTATTACATGGTACTCAAACAAAGCAAACAACCCCCAAAACAACAACCCTGAACAACTCTGATGGCTTCTTGTCTTCTCCAAGCTTATGGCAGATTCTTAATGCAATGGTAGAAACAGATTTCTTTTTTAGGAGGTACAGGAGAAAGACCATTAAAGCACTACTTGGCCTAATTTTTCTTGACGCACTGTGAATTTCTTCAAAGGAAAAGAGAACGCGTTATCTAAATAAAGCATCTTTTTCCAAGTCAGTTTTGTCCTTTGCTCTCTGAAGACAAACTTTTCTTCATTCTTGCAAAGAGGCAAAGCCTTTCTTTTGATATAAAGGAGACAACTGCCATACAATGTCATTTCCCCAATGAAGCTTGCAATGAGTAGTGGAGGGAAAAGATTTAAAATGCACAGTGGAGCAATGCTCCAAGGGAAAATTACAAAGGGAAACAAAAGCAGCAGGAACATTTTTCAACAACTTTAAAAGATTTCAGTCACACAATCTAGCTTTTCTTATGTAAATACTGTATCTTAAACATCCCCACCCACCTCTTTTTAGCTGAAAATGGCTGTTTTTCAACAAATGCAGCTAACTGAAAACTTCTTTCTAAGTTGGAAAAGGGAGATTCTTTCTGTTACTGGGTAAAGTTACTAGTGAAGATGAAGAGAACACACTAGTGCATTTCTACACCTTAAGAAAGAAGTAATAGATTTTGAGAGGTTCCTTAATGGAGTAAGGCTGAGATTCTGGAAAAGACAGAAGTCTCTACAGGTATCTAACTCTCCAATGTCCTTCTTTTGCTTTAAAAATACACAGGAGATATGCAACTTGTAAGTAAGTTGAAATTGGTCCTTACCTACTAATATTTCAATACTATTACTTCCTATAGGATATATATCTTCTAAACTGTGGGGCTGCTTATTGTCTCAAATTGAGGTACAACCTATTTCATGTTACCCACCATGGACATCAATCTCAATTGTAGCTCATGAAAGCATACTGCTGTACAACAGCTTTAAATCAAAAAGTAGGAAACTACTTCCAGTTTAGATGGAAAGTAGAAATTAAATAAAAGAAATAGACTAGCTTTGGTCAGGACAGAAAGAAAACAACCGAAGTCTAAAAAAGATTGCTTCTGTACTCAGAAAGACCTGAATGGCAGAACCTAATTCCGAAATTTCATCTGGCAAGGCAGTACCTTTCCCTTTCATCCACTTATGTAATGCTACACTTGGAATGGACACAGCTATGCATCTCTGGAAAGGGCCCAGCAAGTGAAAAGACTCAGCACCATCCCTGGCAGAACTCTGTCCTTTCCTGATCCCCTGTCAAACCACTGACCTCAGCACACGTGAGCTAAGGCACTAATACTGAAAGGCCATGTCCCATAAGAGTGAACATTTTATCCTGAGATTGGGTGCACTGCACAGTACAGAGCTCCTCCATGTATTATTTTGCTCTATGATGGCTTGGAATGGAAAGTTTCTTTAGGGAGAAATAATCAGGTATTACTTCAGTCTTTAATCCTCACTCCACAGTGGGCCTCCTTTGAGTAAAGACTGCTGACTGTGACAAATTGTGCTGCATCAGTGCTGTAATATGAAGTGGAGTCCATTAAGAACTGAGCTGAGATCACCAAACTCATTTTGATTAACCTCCAGGTCACTAAACACATATAAATATGTTATACAGCAGCTGCTAAACATATTTATATATGCTTAAGGTCACAGCATCATCTGTTGGTTGTTGGAGTTAAGTCAAAAATCTTATGTTTCCTTCTGTGCTGCTTTTAGTAAAGGCATATCCAACATACTATTTAAGAAGCAGTTATCTCAAAGCATACTACCAGACTCCTACATCTCCCAGTTCCCTCTTCCATTTTTCTGGGAGGAATAAATAAAACCCAAGTCTTTTAAAGTCTGCTGTACACATAGTGGTATCTAATGGCAAATATTCAACTGACCACTACAAATTCTATAGGAGAACAAACCCAGTTAAGCATTCAGTTTTACAGTATTTACCACATAAACACCAGTGGCCGCGATGACACAAGCAATAATTAGGCATAATAGGAAGCAATTAAGAAAAGAAACACTTGTGTTGAATATAAGGAAAAAATGTCTTCGAGATGAGATGCAGTTAGTTACCCTCCAAGGCAATGAAGGAAAACTCAGCACCTGACACTTTTGCACATAGACAACACATTAGAAAATGTATGAGTTAAGAGAAACCCTGCATTACATATGAACTAGATAACCTGTCAGGTATTTTCCAGCATTAACTCCTCCAATACTGTGATTCCAGATCACATATCTTTCCCCATTTAGAAAAAAATCAGCTGGGCCAGTACAAATTTAGGATTATGCTATCAATTTAAACACTGTACTATAAACCTACACATTCTTTTTTTCTGCTCTACTGCTAAAAGTAAATGTCCAAGTATACAGCAAATGGAAGAGATTAAAAATGGGAAGGGGAGGGGAAACCTGCTTGCTTTCTGTGGTTTATTTACCCTGCTGACAGTTTAGTAACTCACAGCTCTTGCATAATGCCAGAGCCTGTTGTTATGCTCAAGGAAAGGGCTGCCACCCAGGGGAACCTAGACAGGCTGGAGGAATGTGCTGACAGGAACCTTATGAAAGTCAACAGGGACAAGTGCAAGGTCCTGCACCTGGGAAGGACAAGCCCGCTGCAGCAGTACTGACATGGGCCTGACTAGGGGACAGCTTTGCTGAAAAGCCCCTGGGCATCTTGGCAGACAGGGAGCCAGCAGAGTGCCCTGGCAGCAAAGAGGGCCAGCAACACCCTGGGCTGTGTGAACAGGAGCAGGGGCAGGAGAGAGAGGGAACTGATCATCTCTTCCTTACTCTGCGCTCATTACACTCCATCTAGAGTATCATGTCCACTTTGGATTCCACAAAGATCTGCAAAGGAAAGGTGATGATTATATACTGGAGTGAGCTTAACAGAGGACCCCCTCACCCTGGAGGGGCTGAAGGACAAGGGGCTAGTTCAGCCTGGGGCAGAGACAGCTTTCAGGAGGAACCTAACAGCAGTTCTCAGCACCAACAAGAAGGTCAGCAAGAGGATGAAACTAGGGTCTTCACAGTGGCACATGGTGGCAGGATGAGACACAGCAGGCAAGAGTTAAAAGCCCTTTCCCCAGTGAAAACAGTCAGGCACCAGAGGAGTTGTGCAATCTCTGTCCTTGCAGGTTTTCAAGACCCAACTGCATAAAGACCTAAACTCTCAGCTGAGCTTGTTGAAAAGGAGGTTGGACCAGAGACCTCCTGAGGTTTCTTCCATCCTGAATGACTCTATGATCCTAAATAGTCAGCTTCATTGTGCTGTTGATAGTCTGGTGTACTACTGGATCCAAAATGCAACTGGACAAATTTAAAACATTTCCTTTAAGAAGGTCCTGTTCTGCTCTTTTGTTTTCCTTCATTTGTAATCTACCCAAAGCTTAATCTGCACTTAATCTCTTTTCTCTGCAAAACAAGTAGCATCAGATCTAATTGTGTCTTCTGAGCTAATGCAGAAGTCCATGTATTTAAAGAGAGGAGATGACATGTGAGATCTGGTCATTGTTAAAAAGCAGAACAAAGAAATTGTAAGAAAGAAGATAGGCAATATGGGTGATCTCAGCTGCCAGGCAGCATCTCTTACACTGAGATGTTTCCCTTTAGCTGGACCTGAAATGACCAGCAGGTTAGTGTGTTGTCTCCAACTGCTACACTCTGCAGCCCTTGTGTTTAACGCTTGCTGTTATGAGATTTAGTACCTCCTCAGCACTGCCATCTGATGAAGGTTTTTACAGTCATTTTCCTCAGATTTGAACAAATCTGAGCTAACTACAAAATTAAATTCAGATGTAGGTGTGGTTTTTAGCTATGAACAATGATAAAAGTGGATTATGCTTCTCAGCAGGACAAGGAATGAAAATACTTTTCCTATGGAAACGTATCAAAGCTCAGGTTTCTACTGTGTGCAGAGTGATCACAGTCTATAACTTTCTGTGGATTTTGTGGCATGCATCTGACACTCTGTGCTTGCCTTTTGATCTAAATCTGTAACACTGGAACAAAGCCATTCATACAGTCACAAAAAATGATCCAGCTTCTGCAATAAAACCTGTGGCAACCTGAGCACAAAGGCAAGTTGAAACACAGGGAACAGGAGGGTTCAGAGGCGGAGAGTCTAGAAAGGCTGGAGGTGAGGACAGTTTGGGGCAGAAAAGATGGAAATGAAGAATGAACAACAAGTGATGGAAGCATTCTCACAAAATGCCAAATGCTTTTAGGTGCAGGAGGAGCAAGGAGGAACATAAAGAGAGCCGCTACCTTCAGGGTAAACACATTCCAGTGGGAACACGGAGCTTTTCAGCCAGGTCTGCTGAAGGAAGGGAGAGGATCACAGGGAAGCCTCAAAAGCAGGCTGCTGTGAGGCAGCGACAGGCTCCAAGGAGGCCACCCTGGCTAGGGGCTGGGCGAGCCCCAGTCCAGCAGCATGGCACAGCAGAGTGATGCTGAAAGAGCAGTGCTGCAATGATGGGAGCCAGCATGGGTCATTCAGCCTAGGGAGGGAAGACCTGCCACCAAGTCATACCTTGCTCATCTTGGTGACCACAAGTTTGTACCAATTATTATTTAGGCATGTCTGCATTATGCTTCCTGACACTTGCCACAGCACTCATGTAACACAGGGATTTCTCCCAGTTACCATAGGCACTGGAGCTGAAAATTATCCTGTTACTGTGGCCTGGCCACCTGAGCGATTGGCTGGAGAGAATAAAACCCATGAGCTTCCAAGCTCATGGAAGTTTGCCATTTCTGCTCCAGATCTTTAACCTACATCAGTTTTGCAGCGAGTGCACTGCAGCACCTCAGGGGAGTAATCTGTGTAAACATTTTAAAAGGAACATTTTTTTTTTAATGCTGACACACTGCTAGGGTGGCTACTTGATTACAAACTGTGAAAATGACTGCGTTAGGCTGCACGCACAAATCACAGTGTACTGACCAAATTGCCCTGTGCTTATCTGTGCCAGGTCTGCAGCAGGACAATATTTCCTCTCTCTTTTAAATGTCAAAGTATGATATGGGGGGTTGTTATTTAAACACACTGACCTGCACAATAACCAGAAGTACTTTATTTAAATCTGTCTTGAGCTAGGACTAGCCTTAAGCGCTTATAATCTGTCATACTTTGACACCAAATGGGTTATTATAATGAGAGTAATTCAGGAGTGAGACCCGTGAATGCTTTCTCCCTGGAGAATTTACACATAAACATGTGCAGACAGATACATATGCTCTTTTGTTATAGATTTTTCTTCTTGCTACATTATGGGCTTCCTTGGAGAAGTGAAAACGTTTCTGTTGTCAGGGGATATGAAGAACTGGAGGAGGGAGAAGGGAGAAAGGGCAAATAAACCCCAACATGGCTTACTTTGCTCTAACTGGAAGTTCACTGGTATGTCAGCGCTGTTAGCAAAGGCCAAGACACGTGAAATCTGAATATTGGCTTGAGCAGATATAAAATGGCACTAAGGGCAGTTCCCATGCAAATAAAACAAATTTAACATCACTATATCTGAAAGAAAAGCATCTGCCTCTTGTCACCTGCTACTGTTAAGTGTACTAGCCTGGATTTACATTTCCTCTGTTCAGTGGGGAAGCTCGCCACTCACGATAACAGAGTTTTTAAAAGCAACCACGAAAGCTGGTGGTGTGACAGGTACCAGGTCTGCCATGAGAGTTTTTCCGTTTTTCATCCTAGAAGGAAAATTAAATGTTTTACTTGTGTGTGTGTGTATGTATGGAAGTGGAGGTCAAACCTCTGAAATGCACTGACACTGACAAAACACTAGGAAATATAAATGAAAAAGTATCCAGACTTGTACTGGGATGTGTGTTCCTGTCTGCTCACATCAGGCACACAGACACAACACCAAATTGCTCTTCCCAATGATCAGGCCTAAATGGCAATGCTAAAAATGGGGAGTAACTTCCTAGCATCACAACTGCATGACAGTGCACATCACCTTGTAATCCACTGCAATCTGACCGATCACACTGCCTGCTTTCATTATTTGGCTGATCTAAAAATTACTGTGCAAGATACTTTTTGGAAGAATAACAGAAATAGTTTTTCTAAATATTTTCTTTTTCTTCTAATTATGCAAATACTTGTGCCTTTAGCAGCATCACCATTACTTAGATTTCACTAAAAAACAACCAAGGAGGGAAAAGAAACTTAAAAATTAGTTGTTCCCACCAGGCTGATTCAATGCTTAGCCCCTCAGAAAAGCAATAACAAAGACTTACTGTTTATATTCTATTGTCAACCACAGTAATCATATTTCCAGTGAAAACATCTGCCTGATGGGCTACCTACTTGGTTGTCATTTAAAACCCAATAAAATGTAGGAGTGTCACACTACATCACACACAGGAAGAGCAATGCAAGAGGCACATGAGTATTCATGAACATTGATGCTCACAACTACAACACAACTACACAGCATTTTGTATTGCAGAATGCATCCTGAGATCAGAATAAACCTCCCTATCCCATTTTACAGATAACAAAAACTGAGGAAGAGATCCAAGAATACAGAAATCCAACAAAGTAATTGAATACAGTAAGCCTGTACAAGCCTGCAGAAAAATAAATCCTTAACTTCATTTGATCCTAATGACAGAAGGGTGTGTGACTGAAAAACAAGAAGGATATTTAGTGAAATACCATAGTGGTTTTTTGTTTGGGTTTTGTTTGTTTATTTTTTTAGGTTGCAGTGATTTAATTTTGTTTTTATAAAGCTCCTATTGTGTTAATGGAAGTTTTTTTGGTCCCAATTTCATGGTGACCACAGCATTTGGTCACCAGTCTTCAAATTCACAAGGATTCCATGAAATGCCTTTATTGCACAGCATTCCTACAAGTGCAACCAGACCTCTGTACCTGAATTTATTTGTGTAAGAACAAACTAAGCCCTTTGTACTCAGTGTAACCTCTACTGGATAAATACAAAATAATGCTGTGTGACAGAAAACACTGGACTACTGAAAAGTAGGCCAAGTCAAATGGCTTGTAATACCATCGAAGCTCCACTCTTAGTGACCCCTGCTTACCTTTCAGACAATGTGGATTTAAACAGCAGCTCTAACAGCAGCTGCTTGCACACTGTCCCTATCAGACATAATATCTGAGCACTGAGGAGTTGTATTTCTTAGCCCAAGTGGAGTGCCTGATGGGTGAAAGAGTGCTGCAGTAACCTGTCTGGCAAGCAGGAGGATGCATGAACTGGGTTTGTAGCGAAAAAAGAAATTTGCCCTGTATGGCATGATGCTGTCAATCTGAACTGGAATGCCAAGAAGGGTGTTTTTAGCCTGGTGTGACTTGATATCAAAATGGGAATGACTCATATGACTCGCTCACTATGCACTTACTATTTTTGTGCATGTTTATAAATAGCTGTATTAAAAAGTCGGAAGGCCCTGTGAACTCTCTCCCAGAATGAACACTTGTAAGTGGGTAAGAGTCTGTTCCCAGCACATGAACAGCTGGGAGGTCACCAAAGTGCGGTGCTAAAAACCAACAGGAAGCTAAGGACACACTATACATTTCACTGATGCAATGTCCTAAGGTAGGGCGCTGCCTTGGAAAAGTCTCAATCCCTAAGCTCTGTCCTCCTCCACCTGCAGATGTGGATCTCCTGCTGCCTTTCACCAAGGTCTTACCATGTTCAGTCGCATCCCCACAGCACTTCTGAGTACTGCTGCAGCTCCATGGAGCCCACTGTGCTGGCAACCAACTGAAAATCTAACAAAATCCCAATTGTTTCATGCCAGCTCTTCAGTGTATCTTTTCATAGTAAAATGTCATCTGGCTGACAGCACACTGAATGCAGCTGTGCATGTGCAGCAGTATAGCCAGGAAGTTCTCCAGAGGGATTTCCCAACAGACACATTTTCTCTCACCTATCTTTGCCCAATAGCCTGAAGCTGTTATATGTTTATCAATATTATTACTACCATTATTACCATCGGTCTTGGCACTGGCACTCCAGACAGTATCAAAAGAGCAATGTGGTGCATAGGTCAGCATGGTTTCAGCTGGGTCTTTTCTTCATCTTTGGCTGGAGGATTCCTGAAACCTACTGTGAGAACTGCAACAGGTATTCAGTGTGTAAGTGGGACTGCAGGCCAGTGCTGAAAAAATCTTATTGCTGTTATGTTACTATTTAATATGATTCTTGCAAGGTTACTTATATATCTAGTAACAATCAGAATTTTAAACCCAAGTTTCAAGATCAAAACGGCCAGACTGGAAAATACTGCATAGAAATTGACAGGCTCTAGATTGTAAAACACCTAAAAGAATTCTGGGTTTTATTTATATTATTATTCCTTTTAAAAATGTATTCCCCATTTCTGCCTTGTTCTTTTTCCTTCTGACATTTTAATCACAAAGAGCAGTCATGGAACTAACTTTCTTCATGAGTCCCATTAAACAGATGGCTGTTTTCCTGGGGTCTGGGGTTGTTTTGCCGCTCTTATTGTGGTGGTGGGTTTTTTTTCCTTTTTTGTGACTGGTGCTGTGACTTAACCCAGTAGATCTTCCAGCTAATAGACAAAAAGGCAGGCAGTGTGAAAATCCATTTTCTTGACACCCAAGAAAGAACATTCAAACTACAGTTCTCCCTTTTTCTTTGGTATTATACAGTAACAATTAATCAGCTACTGCATTCTTAATGCCCTAAAGATCACCTTTTGAGGTAGAGAATTTCTACATAACATCTGACTCCGAGGTGGAATGTTAACACACTACACAGAGTCCTACACTGCAGTTTGGCGTCAAAATTGCGAGCATTTCCGTAGAGGGCAACAGCTCTCCTAAATAACCAAATCAAGACAAAAATAATCCTGACACAATCATAATTGAATTAGAAGATGAACGAAAATTCTCATTCATGACTCTGAAAATCACCCTGCCTTCCCAACATGCTCCTGCTTTCACAATTTAAGAATGGTTACTCTCTGAAGGAAGAAAGGAGTAGATCTCTGGAGGTCTGTGGTGAATCTCTAATGGCATGAACAACATACAGCAGTCTACTTGATTGATGAGCAACATAGAAAGGAAAAAATGCCTCCCCAAATCGCTGGTTGCCTGCACGAGCTCTGCAGCATGGTGACATCCAGGGCTCCAAAATGATGGATTTACCTTTTAGTAAAACAAAGTTCCAGATAAAAATATATTTTCCTTAGTCCCCTACAAGAAATGGCTTCAGTTAGCTCAGCATGTAAACCTCCTTCCAATCCTTACATGATTTTATCAGCAATTTTGAGCTCATCTACAAAATGCATCTCCATTGAAAAAAAAAAAAAATCACGAATTGTGACTGCCAGCTCTCCCTTTACTATAATAAATACATATAATCTAAGTTGTACTTCACCCTTCCTAATACACTGTAGAAAAGCCATATATGGCTCTCCTTTAAAAAGCAAAACATAAGGAAAAGGAAGTGCCATTTCAAAAAAAGAACAACAACAACAAAAAAGTTTGACATAAGTGACTATTTCTCATGAAGCAGGAAGAAGCATGGGTCCTTTTGAAGAAAAAGATGTCAATACTGGTTAATAGCTCCCTTAGAAACTACAGTTACAGTAAGCATTCATACTTGGAGTTTAACCCCTCAAATCACACAGAAACTTGGCTCAGAGAGAAAATATTCCACCTGTTACTGAAACACTGCCAGCCTCAGGTGGAGCAAGCACAGCAGCTATTTGGAGTTCACAGAAACACTGTACAGCCATTTAGGCCAAGAAGCAATACCACTTGATCCAGCTGAAACCATACGTGCCTTTTTTTTGGTATTTCGGAAGCTAAAAGTAGTTTCTTGAATTAAATGTTCTGCCTGGATAGTCAAACAGTGCAAACAGAAAGCAAAGCAGGGTAATCTCTCAGGATTCCTAAAGGAAATCCAAGATCTGGGCATGCTGGGAGGAGCAGGGTGGAGACGAAATGATGAGACACCTTGAGACTGGAGAACTGTGAATGGCCTGAATTCAAACAGGAGTAACTCCTTCCCTGTGTCTGAATATTGAATAAAAGACCTGTCAAGAACAGCAGTTCTGCTAGGAGCTTATTTCAAAGGCAACAGATATTGTACCCCTGCACTGGCTCCAATTATGGCTACCAGTCCTATCTTAGCCTAGTTTACTTTGGGGATTTCACAGTTGGCAGTCTTTCATCTGGAAGCAGCCTGGTTTGAATAAGCAAAGAAACTTGAATGAGTACTTAACCTTCCTGCACTCCACTACACTTCCCAGCAGAGAAGAACACCTCCACGCTTAAGGGGAAAAGGGAAAACAATGGAAAATACATACTCTCTCCAGGGATTAAAGACTGTAGTTTTACTGTAGCACTTTAAGTCTT
Organism: Agapornis roseicollis; assembly: GCA_002631895.1. Taxonomy (NCBI): domain Eukaryota; kingdom Metazoa; phylum Chordata; class Aves; order Psittaciformes; family Psittacidae; genus Agapornis; species Agapornis roseicollis. The sequence continues at coordinate 16,777 of NDXB01001910.1, forward strand.
CTGCCACATAACCACAGCTTTTAAAATCACGATTAGAATTTTAAACCCAAGTTTCAAGATCAAAAAGGCCAGACTGGAAAATACTGCATAGAAATTGACAGGCTCTAGGATGTAAAACACCTAAAAGAGTTCTGGGTTTTATTTATACTATTATTCTTTTTAAAAAATTTATTCCCCATTTCCGCCTCATTCTTTTTCCTTTTGACATTTTAATGCACCATGTCCATTACTATATTTCCTCACCAGTACCTTCTAGTCCATCAGCAGTGCTACATTACCCTGCTGTTGGAGAAAATAATACAGAAAAAGTGCTTTGCTGGCACCAGCAACATGGAGTATGAATTATACATATCTAACAGGGAAGAAATGCTGATGGAAGGTCCATCTGCCTGTATTTGCGGAAGTGTGCATGTGCATGTATACACACTCACAGGCTAAAAAGAAGACACCCAGAATGCACATTTCAAACTTATTTACACAAGTTGTGACTGTTTTTCTGCACAACAGAAATTCTCTAATATCAGTCAGCTTGTATAGATCAGTTTTAGGGCTGAATGGAAACCTACCTGAATTCTTCTGACCTTACCCAATGAGGCTGTGGAATCTAACCAGCTGCTAAGCAGTTCAGAACCAGAACCACATTCTAGAGTGCCTAGAAGTATCTCAAAGCAATGCAACACCCACATTACTATAGCAATTGAACACCATTTCCCAGGTGGCATGGGGATCAGTGGACAATAATGTAAATATCCACCTCAATTTAGAAACCTAATGACCAGGATTTAAAATGGCCAGAGGCTGCAAATAGCTAAGCTGGATCCCAATTCCTCAGTTTAATAAACTACTATGTCTAAATTGTCTACTCTAAAATCAATGACACTGAATTCTAAATTCATTCAATCTATAAAAAAAAATTGCTTTAATTTACAAAACTGCAACATGCAATTCTGAGAATCATATTAAGGTACAGTACACTGAGGTCAAAGACGCTGCCTTCAAGGCTAGGATTGCTCCTCATGTAGGCACACCGAAACTCATTTTACAGTAATTAGTTCAGGTATCAATAACTGTAGTTACACCAGCAAGAGGCTCATTTTAGCATCCAGCTGGATGCGTACTTTACAGCCACATAATACTTTCCAAGGCCACGCTGCTAACAGTACATAAGCCAGCTATTTCACAACTGTGTTTTTACCTTTCCATATACTACAGTTACACCATCAACTGCTAAGATAGCATGCTCAGAATGACACTCACTGAGAGCACGGCAGATGCTGAAAATGATGATGATGAGCATCTAGCTCTAAAAACATCTGTTGACTTCAGGTGTCAACTTAATGATCAATTTTCAAAAGTGTACACTGGACACTTGCTGTAGGAAACAAAAGCCCACAGACAGTGAAACACAGCCCTGAAAAATTTCAAGTTGGGCATGTATAAACTGAGGAACTCAAAACTGGCTGGTACTAGAAGACACTGGCTAAACCTGCTGCCTTTCATATCAGTGAGGAATATGCTACCTCATTTGCTTGAATTGTTTGCTTTTACTGCAGGCTTACCATGTTGCAGGTCTGTACACACACACTTACCTATCATTTGTATTGTAGGAAGTACAGTGTGACAAAAGACTTTTTCTTTTTTGGAGCCACCTGGTCCTCAGAGGCCTCCACTGGGCTCTAAACTTCAGAAGCAGAACCTAGCAGTGGCTATCTTAGGTCTTCAACATACAGTACTTGTCAGTCAGTGGGTGTGCTGAGACCAAGACAGATATAAAAAGGAAAACATGGTTTTGCAGTTCCTTCACACTGCCTTCCTGAAAATAAGCAGAATTACTCTACAAGGTACTAGAGTTATTTAGCACTGCCTGCTGTAAACTATGATCCTGAACCTGCTTAAGCATCTTGAGTAGCCTGAAACCACAGATAGTGCTGGTGTAATAAAGAAGTCTTAAAAACACCTTTCTTTTCTTTAGTGTGACATGCTACATATCATCTGGGAAGCACTGGCCTGTGTGCAAAAGGCAGACTAGAACATCTTAAGATTTTACGTTACAGCAAAGATGTGTAACTGTAGAAATTAATCTAAGCTTAACATAGAACAGGCCTCAAGATGAGCTCAAAGGCTAATTCTGATGGTGTAAACCTAGTATCTTCTACAGCCACACTTTTACTTATATGATTTTATCTTCTCTAATTAAAAGGATGGTGGTCTGCACTGAGGATGATACCTAGGTATAACTGGCTGACACTCAGATCCTCATCATCCAGCTCTGGTTAACGAACATTGATTTTCTGCCCCAGTGGAAGTGATTTTATTCTAATGTATGCCATTTAAATTCATTTTACACAGCTGCTTAGTGTGGCTTGGCAAGGCAGAGGCAAAACAGCTTTCAATGTCTAAATGAGACTCCAGAGCTGGTAAAGGATAGATCCTGTGGATTAACAGCTGAAGATAAATTTCTGTCCCTTACTGACACTTGGTTACTGATTCAACAAATTGATCTTGAAGCGGATCACAACCAACTTGTAAAGAAATACTGCTGTGTAATCAAGACTCTGACACAACCATTTCATATTCTTTGTAGGTCTACAGAGACGTGTGTTTTGTAGTAATAAATATCCAATAGATTTTGAACCCCACAGCAGAATCTTAGAAACTCAATACATTCAGGAAAGAAGGCTGGACACTATTTCACTTTGGCACTGAAAGAGTGGGTGTCTTTCCAGTCAGATGAAATAGTAGGGTGCAAGTGTTTCCCATTTCAGTAATTTCTGCTTCTTTGAACAGGAGAACCAGTAGCCTTGCATTCTGGTTTGTGGTTTTTTTGGGTTTTTTTTTTTTTTTTTCTTTTTCCTATTCACATTTTTAAATTATAAGGA
>NDXB01001910.1:25617-120625 GCA_002631895.1 Agapornis roseicollis
AAAAAAAAAAAAAAAAAAAAAAAAAAAGAGAGAAAAAACAACAACCCCAAAAAGGGCAAAATAAAAGCCAAGCAAAATACAAGAGGAATTGCCAGGAATAAGGAGTGCAATCTTATTTCCATGTTTCTCTAATAGATTAGTAATTTGTTGGCAGTGGCTTTGACAGAAAGCAGATGGATGCAGCATTAAACACAATGAATGCAGCAGATGCTAGGCCAGCCCACATCAGCTGGACGTGTCAGGCAGCCAAGTCCAAAAGCCCACACTTTTCAAGTGGGTACAAGCCTGGCATCAGTGGTTGTACAATACCACTGAACAACTCCTCCCCTCCATATCTGAGGGATTTTTGATTCCAACTCCCCCTTGGCAGAGCAGAACCCAGAGAGATGACATCTCAAATGCATAAGAAAAAAAAAAACAAAGCAGTAACTGGAACTGTGAAGAAAGGAAAAAAAAAGGGTAATGATAAAATATAAAAAAGCCTAATAACAACCTGCCAAAGACAGGTGTTCATACTTCCTGCTGAAACTCTGGTCCACTTTGTCCAGGTCTGATGAACAAAGTGCTCTGCTATCTTGCCATTTCTAGGCAAGCTGAAAAGAGGGAAATTTGAGAACTACCTGTTAATTTTGCTCTCTACAGGAATGGGTCAAATTCACAGTATTAAAAATAGCATCTTAAAGTTATTTTAGATTTTTTTACACGTGCACTTAACCATCAAGTTTTTCTCGTACAGAACATTTAAATACATTGTTCTGAATTCCACCAGAACTATTTTACCTAGGAGACTTTGGCAGATACAGTTGGTATGTAAGTCTTAACTCCACAAGCTGTTGTATGTGTGGGCTGAGATATTTAGGGCATCTCATCCTTAAGATGTTACCACTTTGACTAAAATCTAGGATTAAAATCAGTGGGACCTAAATGAGTCCAGCACTGAGAGTTACAAAGCACAAACCATGTTACCTCACCACAAACAAAAGGGGGGTTAACTTACTGTGAAATTCTGAGCTTGTGGCTTCTCTGTTATACCCAAACAGAGCAGTTTTTCTGCTGAACCAAGCAGGAAAATTTAGGGAGATGGGATGCATTTCTGACATATTTTACTGATCCACATGAAGTTTTTCTCTTCCTAGTCTTAAAAGACCAAACTGACTATAGCATCTGACTGCTCTCCAGAGTGCATTTAAAGGACATTTTGCTGTGGCAGCAGTTTTATGCCTGGCTCATGGACCAAAGCTTCATTAGCCTCCCAGCTAGGTGTTGTCCAAATACAAACCAAAGAGACTGTTTCTTTCAGTAACAACTTCCATTCTCTCTCTGTTTTAATTCTTTTATCTGGGTACAGGCAAATACTGGGATTTAATACAAAATTAAAACTAATGTTCTGTAACTGCATGCTGCATCACAGACACAGACGTGTGGAGCCAAAGCCATTTTTTATTTTTGTAGGGAATGGTTTCAAAGGATCGGACTAGGTCTCCAGTACAGAACTGCTTCCTGGGAAAATATATTCTACTCTTATTATAGATCTAAGTGTCATGTAAACACATGAAAACCAAATAAATCAACCATATGCATGAAATGGATCATTCTGCTCTCATGAACTGGAGGCTAATTCCTCCAACCCGAACTTACTGGTGTAGTCTTTATTACGGTATGCAATTCCACAGCAGAGAAAGGATACTAGCCTTGAGAAACAGTTTTCATGACAGCACATAGTGAAATCTAGCATCCAAACTGAAAGCTGAATACTTGTATTTTTATGACACGTAAATAAAAATACAAGCAGTCCTGTCAAACTCAGCCTGTGCTTAACAATATGCTGGAGGAAGGCCCATGTGAACAGAACATGGAAAGCAAATAAAATCCTTGACAATTATTTAATTTAATAATTTAAGAACTTGGTTCCAACCCAGGTATTTTTTAATATATTTGTTATTCTGGTAATAATAGGCAAATAGTGTAACATTATTAGATTCCAGGTAAATACATGACTTTGAAATATCACCACCTTCATCCCCAGATTTTATTAATAGTCACATTAGCCTGGTGAAAATGTAGTATCCTTCTGCTCTAATTGTTACCTGTAGAGATGAAAGTCTGCAAGGCCCTAATTTTATGATGACCAGTGCACAGGATCACCAGTATTTTCCAAGAGCTGGCAGAAGAACATGCTTTTCATCCATCACGCTATTCACTAGACCCTTCTGAAACAGTCTGTTAATGACAATGATGCTCATTTTCTTCCTGCCCCTCAAGTTCACTTTTTAATAGATGTTTCTTCCTGACCGTGACCCATAAAATCATTACATAGGCACTTTCATCTACAGAGGGAGGAAAAGAACTGCTGAACTCAAGCAAAAACGAAAGTAGTATTCAGCGTGTTACTTAAATGCATTGATTTAGTACAAACCCCTTTCCATTCAATCAGTGTGGATGGCTAATGTTTTACTACACTTGACACCCACTATTCCCATGGTTCAGAATCTCAGAAGCAGTGGTACAGCTGGAAGTCAGGATAGCACACCATAAATTCACTGGATTTTCACCAGTTACACTAGCTGCTTGCTGTGCAGATAAAAATAAGCACTTGGACAGCATTTTATGGCCACAAAATGCCTTCCAAATAAAAGGAAAGCACCAGTCAACTAGAGCTAGGCAATTAATCTTCTCACATGGCTATAAGGCATTACTAGCCCCATTTTACAGTCAAGGAAAGCGAAGCAGAGAAATGAATCTACTTGCCTATGTTGAAAGATGATGTAAAAGGCAGAGCCAAAATTAGAAACTGGGAAATCTTGGCCTGTAGCCCTGTGCTCAGAACACTACAACAAACGCTACTCAGAGATGAAACAGAAAGGGACATTGTGCAGGGCAGTAAAGGTCCCTGCAAACAAACATCAGAACTAGTTCTCAGAAACTCTGGAGACTAAACTCACCATCCTTACTAGCATAGGCAAGCCATAAAGCCCTTACAGAATCTTCAGCTTCTGGCTCCATTCCTTTTTGGGAATTTTAAGTAAGAAAGCAACAGTAGTTAGCACTTAACTACTGCTTTTTTTTTTTTTTATTTTATTTTACTGGCAAAGAAAAGCTTAATCATGTACCTCTAAAGACAATACTGTCCTTTATATATTCTATGGTTCAACTTCAACTTCATTAAACCCCTAAACCCTTTGATAAAGGTTATCCACTGAAGTTTAAGGTTGTCCAGGGGCAGAAACTGTGTATTCTATTTTTGGTTTAATCTTCCAACAATTCCATCAAACAAGCAAAATAAAAGGAACAGTCTCTCTCAGTCTGTAGGGTTAGTTAAGATTCACAAACTGTATACACTAGAGCTCAATATTACATTTCCACAGAAGCCGCTGTACTATTATGCTTGTTAGAAGACTTCCACCCTCACAGTCACCACACAATTTCATATTGGAGTTCACTGGATTTCATTTAAGAAAAGAAGCCCTACTTTGGGATCGGTGGTGTGACCCTTATTCCATGCTTGGTCAAATGTAGCCTCATTGCAGAGATGACATGCTCAGTCTCTTAAACAAATGGCCCTTGCAATACAACGGATTCATCATTTCCTTTAAAGTCACTATTTTTATACAGAGAAGGAGGCTAATAACAGAAGCAGCTCCTTCCACAAGGTGCAGCTCCACCTCTGGATGACAGTTTTGTTTTAGAGAGAGTGTTGTGTTTGCTTCTTATTTTGTTTTTAAGAAATCACATGCCTACCTACAAATACGATACATATATATACTTTTATATATATGTACATATAAACTACCATGTGTATTACCAGCAAGCCTTTTACCTTGTGGTCCATACTGGCTCATCTGGGGCCCATAAGTACCACTTGAATTACTCTGCTGAAAGCTACCAATTCCAGGATGCACTTGGCCTCCAGGTGATGGGTGTGGTGACATGGAAGGTCCAGTTTGCTGAGGTCCATACTGTGACATCTGGGGGTTCCTCTGAATGCCTGCCATAAAACCTGAAGGGAAAAAAGCGCCAAAGCAAAAATTAATATTCAGGTAACTGTTCTTTATTTAATTAATCTTTGACACTAAAAAAACCCAACCCTCTTTAGGTATTTTCAGACTAAAAATGTCCAGAAAACTGCTATCGTTTGTATGAACAGAAATAAATGCACCTCCAAGTCAGCAAAGCTGTCTCAACAACCCAACCTGTATACAAGGCTCAGAAACTTTCACTTGTAACTTCTGCTTAGTTACAAATTGCTGCTAGTTTTAAAATGAAAAACATCTTTAGGAAAAACAAAACAAAACAAAAAAGCAATGATTTACATTACCTAGTAAGTAGTACAGAATTTGCCTGATGAGTTATGGTGGGAGTATCCTACCTTCCAAAATTATATGTTGCTAACCAAATGCATTAACTCCAGCGTGTAGAAATCCACTGTAAATACTCCTATTGCTTACAAACTCTTCAGAGCCAAAATTTCCCTTTACGTGAAGACTAGTTGCATCAGCCAGAAAAAAAAATAGTAGTTTTGGTATCTAGTTGTGCTCTAGGTCCTTCTTCTGGTCTGTTGCCAGCACACCTGTATTGCATTCTTTCTTTTTATCCTTTTGTAAATATATTGATGAATCCCAATTTAATTTAAGGGTCAAAACCTGCAGCAAAAGACCTAGTGAGATGCTATACAATCTAGAAGCTTCATGGAAAGGAAGAGTACTAAGCCTATTAAATGAGAGGTGCATTTTGTGGCAGGGTTTTATAAGTTTTCACGAACCAGGAAAAATCCTTCAATGCTGCCCATGAAATTAATGTCTATGCAGGGATGGTGGTTATGTCACATTTTACCTTGAAAGATTTTAGTGTTGCTTTCAGTGTTGAAGAGGATGTGCTGAGGGGACAGCAAGGATTTTTCATTCTTCCTTGTTTCTGGAGGAAACAAGCTTTCTCTTCTGTTCTGCTTGCATGTTAGATTTCATCTTCACGTTTCTGTGAGGCCAAACGTGAGCATACTGAAGGCCAGTGTTCAATGTGCTGCCAGTGGTTCACCCCTGCCTGACTGAGGCAGGAGACATGGTGTGCTGGTGCCAAGGGGTGAACACACATGAGCAAGTCTGCACTTTGGCCCATCCTGCAACTAGATCAGGCACCTGTGCTTGGAGGCTGCAGAGAGCTGAAACATTATTTATCAAAAGTGCCTGTTTCCACTCCCTTCCATTAATTTTAGTGGTGTGCATGTGGGAAGGTGTGAAGATGAAGGGCAAAAGACACCTGGCCTGGCAGCCTTAGTTACACCTTTCTTTATATGAGGGAGTGAACAGAGGAAAACTAAGAGCAAAACACCCTGACAGCGGAGAACTGGAAGCTGCTGGAGGGACAAAAGCAAGCAAAAAGGGGAGAGAGAGGCAAAGACAAGCTGTGAAGACAGACATGGGTGACAGAAGGAGGAGAGGTGGCTGAAGAATGACTCCCCCAAAAGGCCAGGTTGTCCTCCTATAGGTCAGCATCACACATCACACTGATTTGGTTAATGGAGAGTGGTAATTTTTTCTGAGCCACATAAAGATAAGTGATCAAATTCACAACTGAAAACACTGAGGTGCTATAGCTCCCACAACCAGGCAGCTGCCCTCAGCGGTCTCTGTGGGAGTCACAGCCCCAGCCAGCATGCCCTGAACTCAAAAGAGTAAGTTTCTCATCCTAGCACTGCTGTCACTGACACAGTAGGTGACACTGGGTGAACGACCTCCCAACCTTTCTGCGGGTCAGCCTCCCTGTTTTTTCACTGGTAACAAACAGGTTCTGTGATGTAGAAATGAAAGGTGGTGTGTACTTTACCAGAGATCAGGCTTTAAGTCCAAATACCTGTAAGCAGTTTTTGAGCCCTCCACAAACCCTTGCTATATAGCACACTTACCCATCCATTAATCCCCTGTCAGAGAGACAACAAGCTCAATGCTGCAGGTTGTAAGGAGAAAAACCAGGAGCTGAGATTATCTTGCATCCCCTTGTGCCCAGTTCTTTTGTGCTATGATCAGCTCAACCGTAACATGCTAAAACTACCAACTGCAATGTTTGACAGAATATGTACAGAGTTCTCCTGGTCTTTGTGCAAGCCCCAAGACAAGGGATTTGATCACACCTGAACTGCCAAGTCAGAGCCTGGCACTGGCTCTGGAGGAAGCTGGGCCACACACATTGGCATGCAGCATGGCAAAGAGTAGAGGGTGAAATGGTGGATTGGAAACTGGCCTTTCCTGATTGGAAAACTCCACACTTGTGCAAAGGAAGCTTGTATGACTTTCTCCACTTAGCTTTATTTTGAAACAGGCCCCTCAATTTCTAAAATGGTTCCACTACGCACACAAACCTTATTGCAAAGCCGGTCTTCTGCCGACAGTGCTGTAACTAATTGAGGAACCTAATACAATTGTGCATCTGTATGAAATAAATGTTTGCATCCCCAACACACGTACACCATATGTGTCACACTTGTGGGATCCATTTAAATGAAAAATTCTGTACTGGTCACACCAAGCTTTTTATTATAAAGACAGTATCTAGTATAGAAGTGAGGGTTTTCTGTTCACTGTGGGCCTTATAACCTATGCAAGAAAGCTTTTCAAACATTGTGCTAGTGCTAAAGGTTTTTTAGTCCAGTTATTATCACAGGCAGTAGTTTTCTTAATACCACAAGGATGGATGAAGCATGGAAAAGCTATCATTTGTACAGGTTGTAGTGATTCCTAGTAGTGATGAAGAGAGACTGCTGGTTGTTGAATGTAATGGAGAACATGGACTAATGGCTAATGAAGAACAAGAACACCAGTTTTAGCCAGCTCTGCTGCTGTCAGAAGGTCTCCTGAAGGGACTAGAGTAACAGGTGAAATAAACGTTACCACTCAAATGACTTCTTCTTCAGGAAACTTCTAATCCTTTCTAATGCTGTGGAATGGACTGTGTGGCTATGTGCACAGTCATAAATAAAACATGCCAGGACCATTCCTGGCCTTGAAGAGCCAGGTAGCACACTCATGTCCATCCAGCTAGACCTTCCCACTCAATCCTGGTAGTGCTATCTGTATGACTTTTGCACACAGCTCCTTGTGCTGCATTATCCATGTGAGCTATGGCTCAGGGAGTGCTCAAAGGCATCAGCCAAACCTATGATGTGGGGACACCAGTTTAGCAGAGGTAACTTGTGATACTACTCAAACTCACACTCTGGCCTTAGTTTGGGGAGATGTTGATTAACACAGCAAGAACGAAACAGACTCCTTAACAGCTTTTGACTTGAGGCATAAGTTTCATCATCCCAGAAGGTGTCAAGACAGCTCTCAGAGAGGAGTCATTTCAGCTACAGATGCTATGTGGAGGAGAAGGTAAGATCAGGACCCTACTGTGATCTTGATTCTGTTACAACAGAGGAGTCTATCCTCCTCCTAGCTCTGAGAGAGCCCAGTGCATGTTCAGAGATTAGTGTATGAGTTTGAAGTGTTTTGAGTATTTGCAGCTTTCTTAGAAAAAGCGTTCCTGGTCAAGGCACTAACATTCTTGCATCATAAAGAGAAAACAGCATCAATTCTAGAAATCATATTAGAAATGAAAGAGAGCAGCTGGCATACATTCATTTTTCCTTATTTACACACATTTTCCCTAGCGTTCAACTTCATTTATAACTGATACAAAAAGAAATAAATTTTCTTTCCAGAAAATTTGATCTAAGATAAAGTTTGCTTTTGTAAAGAAGGGAAGTAGGATTACATTAGGGCTGCCCTGGAGTAAAGGCAGTGGTGTGATTCAACAGAGTACATCTGACACATCAACCTCTGTGACAACAAGGTGGTGGTTTTTGTCTTTTAAATAAACTGCTAAGAGCAAGCTGTGAGTTAAGACATTAAAAACTGCAATAACAACATGCTCATCAGTGAACAAATCTACTCCTTTCCTTTAGCATTAGTGATAAAAGAGGTACAGATGATGCTTTACTTTCCATCACAACAAGGGATTACTTACTGAAAAAACACTTGAATGGATTTTGGCAAACTAAGCTATTTCAGGAGCAGCTGAATAAAGTGAGTCTGCCAGAAATACTATCTTCCTTTTTAGTTACTTTTTATGCTACATTTATGTTCCTAAAGAATGGTTGTTTCTATTACAACCCAATTTAATGCTGTAGCACCATCTTTGAATTTTTTAGTTATAAATGAAACAGTAGTATATTATTAACAATTCTCACATCGTAACTTAAATAAAAATCCATACAAGGTTTAAAACTGGTCAGGCAGCAGCATATTTTTCTTCTTCCTTTTCAGCAAAATATAGAGAAAAATATAAAATGGGTAATACTTATGATAGGAGTTTCTGCTTCTTTAATAAAGGAAAAGCTGAATATGAAGCTTCTGTTGTCCTACACGGTACTAACATCTGGTAATGCACATCATACAGGTAATACCATTTATGATGCCTTTGTAAAAACATTTAAAATAATCTTTTTCCCCTTATAACCAGACTAACAACAGTAAATTACTAAAGCTTCATGAAATTATGCACTAAGGTTGTCTTAATTACATTTGCACACTGCCCAATACAAAATCAACTGTTTCTTGAATGCTGTATCTCCTTAGCACTAACCATGAAAGACACCACTGAATGTGCTAGGTGTTGCTGTAAAATCTTAGATGGATTCTTTTGCTATTTTAAAGTCTTAGCTTGAATGTGAAAAAATAACCCAAAAACCTTCCAGGAAAGCAACAACTCAAACACAAAGGAAATGACTGCAACGTAACAAGTTATTGCATATCAGCTGACGGACAGCAACTGCCTACTGGCATACACTTAACCCATGGTCAATGAGAGGTCTTTTGATTTAGTCAGGAGTACTGCATCAATTTTCAAGAATGAATTAAACCTGAAAACGCATGGAACACTTACTCATTTTAAGCTCAGGAAAACTTTGGAGTTTACAGTAATAGGAGATCACTATTAAATTACACATTGGATAAATAAAAAATGAGGAATGATAAAACTTGCGGTGGTACTTTGGAAAAAAGAACTTATGTAAGACAAAACCACATCAGGCTATCGCCCTTCCTAGAGAGGCATACTTACTGACAGAGCATGGGACCAAAACAACGGGGAACTCTTCTGAGTATATTCTGAGTATAAAAGGACGTTCTCCTTGTTCGAGAGCAGAGGCTAAAGAAGGGGCTAGATCAGCTTATTACTCTGAAAATCATGGAATAAGAAGAGCAGAAAAAGACTGGATGCATTCACTAATCATCGAATAATTAGAGAAAAAGAATGTAAAATTCTCTACTTACAATTCAGTTAAAAAGATAAATATGTGAGAAGAGGTATTTTCCACTACCTACAGAGGAAAAACGTGTGTGTGGAGAATCACACAAATTTTCACTGCTTGGTACGTTAGCAAGGCACTGGGTCAGTACCCTTGGGAAAAAAGAGCAAATGTTTGCACACCCACGACAAATTTGGCAGACCTCCCTTCTGCAGACAGCCATTTGAGTTGTGTTCACTATCTCAGGATTTTCACCAGAGAATACAACAGAATTGAGATGGATCTAAAGTGGTAGCTCCACGGAGCCCATCCATGGGTAAACAACACTGAGACAAGAAGTGACAGGTTAAAGCTAAACAAACAAAACCACTATTCTGTGCAGTGAATATACTAAAATTTGGCAACCTGTTTGCATGGCAGGATGCTCAGGAAGATCACAGTTAGACTGAAATTCTCACTATCCCACCCATCTCAAATGGCAAGGACAGCTCAGGAAGTGTTTGGACTGGTGAACTATGCATGGGTTTTTGCCCAGCTGAACATGTCCACAGCCAGCACCTCAGAGCAGTGCAAGGAAACATCCAACAGAATAACATTCACACGCTAATGAAGTGTTCTAGTCATCAAAATAGTTGGTTACTCTTGCATAAGCCTGAGATACCAGGACCCTAAATACGCAACCAGGTTGTCTGCAGAGACTGCTGATAGTACTAGAACTAACATCATCAAAAGGTGTCATCAAACCTGGGAATGAGTAGCTTATGGACTGTAGGAGCTAAGAAAATACTGTTGTGCCCTTACTTTGAGAGGCCAGCTTTATGTGGCCATAAGCTACTTACAGTCACTGGCAGAGAACGGCATGGTACTCCCGTAACGTACTATTCAAAATCTACATTAAGAAGGACACAGTGAGAGATTTAGACACTGGAAAAAATATAAGCAGACAAAATATTTATACAAGTCTAAACAAGTAACAGCAGTGATGAAACTGGGGAAGGCTTGACTGAAGTACCAGAATACAACCCAAGCGAAACCACGTGGGTGGTATATGAAAACTGGCCTCTAGAGCAAGCAGGCACAAGATTTCTTTACATTCAAGATACCTTAGCTCTTACTCTTACTTTCCAGAAGACAGCTTTACTAAAAACATGCCCATCTGGACTAGTGACAGCACATATGAAACTATGTTTGTCATACATGGAACATTCAACTTGGTAATAAACTCTACAGGGTTGGTGAGTATGCGCAGATCAGCTTGCAGTGTCAACCTCATTTAGACAATACAAATACTAATTCTCAACATTCCTGTGCAATTAATAGGCAGGTAAAAGAAATAATAAATAAAACACCTTTATAAACAGATGGCAAACAAGATCTGATCCATATTTAGCACGGCTAAGCTACAGCACTGCACCAACACAGCGTCTTCGGATGGCTCTGGTATGAACCTGCTGGATGACAAGAGCAGTACTTAGGTATTGAAAACACGAGGATATTGCTAATATCCCTGGCACCAAGCGAACACTTCTGCTGACAAGCAACTTGGACAACTGAAGGACAGGAGCATAAAAAAAAGCAGTAAGACCACTGACACAGGAAAAATTAAGAGGCTTATTCTTTTGCCTCTAACAGGAGGCAAAACAACCTTGATAATGCTTTTTATTCTTACAAAGCCTAACAGAAAAATTTTTAATTCCTCATTTCTTTCTCCAATCACAACCTCTTTAATTTAAAAAAGCCCCCCCAAGTTTTTGGGAGAAAGTTCTTTGTTGTTTCCCCATTAATCATGAAAAAAAATCTAACTTCCACATTGAGTTCTTTTCTCAGCCCACATAAACCCTGTCATCTTCTCCAACTCCATCAGGGTGCTACTAAAAACATCTGAAGTTCTCTGGGCCAGAGTACCAGTGACACAGTTTCCCTTTTGTACCTGGATGATTTATTTTCATATTGGCATCTGCAGAACAGCCACTGCATTTCTTCACACCCATTCAACAAAGGATGTTTCTTTGCTTATGTGTAACAGCAGTTATGGAAAACACCACCGTAGCAAAGCTGAGGCTTTCTGCAAAGATCACTACAATATTTTGCCTTTTCGCAAAAGGATCAATGTTCTGCTTTAAGAAAAAGTGCTGAAATCGTTTTATTTTCTTTAAAAGTATTTCTTTACTATGCTTTAATATATAACTTACAGTCTCTTCACTGTTTACTTGTCTGACTGCTTCTCTTCACAATGTGAATAGCTTTGGGGAAGATGGAAACTAATGACCTAGCTAAGGTTTTAACCCAGACCCCCTAGTGTTTTACCAGCTGTGCTATTAGGTTAACTGGCTGAATCTCCTCTGCTTCTCTCTCTGATATTACAAAACCTGGTCTATGTATAGCATGCAATAATGTTTAAGTTCTTCCCACCCCTAAACCTCCCTCTGCTACTGCCTAGCCTTGAAATTCATATAATCTATCATTGATAAATTAGAATCTGGGGAAGGATCAGACAGATTACCCAGATGGTAGCTGGGGAAGAAATATCCAGCCTTTCCTAATGTAAACCTTGCATAATGCATTCTGATGTAAATTTTAAGTGCTACACTAAGGGCAAAGAAAGAAAGACATTTGTGGATGTGCACAGACAGAACAAAAAAAACACTGCTTATCCACCATCTTATATATAATTTGTTACTGTAACATAACTTACACAAGATGCTTTGACTATGGTGCTTGGAATATCTAGGAATGGTGATCTGCAAGCACAAAAGCTCCTCACCCTACCCTCCTGACTGCCCCCAAAGCAAATCCTCAATTTCAGTAGGTGTCTTGAGCTGCTGGAATGAATCTGAACAGCAACATTAAAAAACTGAGGAGTTTGTCTGCTTTGTACAGTCAACATTTGTCTAAGTTTCCCTAATAACATGCACACTTAGGAAAATCACAGAGGAGAGCAAAGAAGGAACAGCATTTTTCAATGTGTAATGTAAAAGGCCTGCGGGCTTAATGGTCCAAATTTCAGGTTTGAAAAATTTACCCTCCCTGGAGACTCCTGTTCAAAGGTTCCATGGATCAACTCAGATCTTCCTTCTCATGAAGTAAATATATTGAATACCATGAGATATATATGGATTTTGTGGATAAGACTAAAATACACACAATGTGTCTTTCCTGTCTTGCACACATATAGAACAAATAACAATATTTTTTTGGTCACATTTTAAAGTGATTTATGATTTGACTGATTTTTTCCTTCCTGGATTTGCAGCTGTTCTCTGATGAGCAATTATTCTGCAGCCTTTTGGGATTCTCTGGGATAGAAGGGACTATCCAGTGTTATCTATTAATATATACATTATATAGATTTCAGCTCACTGCCTTATATGTTAACTACAAATGACACAAAGGGTCTAATATTAGAAGTTGTGTATTTTTAGAGAAGCTTCTCACAAAGGCTAACTTAGGTACTGAGGGAGAAGAGTATCCTGGAAATGATGGTGCTGTTGAACAGGCAGACCACTGATGGCTCCCATCAATGGAGTTTACAGACCATGATGGGAAGCCGTCCCAGGGTGGGGATCGTACCCAGTAACTTTACATTGAGCATGGTGACAGCAACATCAACTGTCATTTTCAAGTTCTTTATCAGTGACTTCTTGTGGCTTTTCTTGCTCCCAGAGCCCAGAGGCAGGGAATCTGATGGCTGCCTAATGAAGTCAGTAGAAACTTTTCTATTGAGAAGTCTCTCTGCTGGCAACTATATAAACTTTCTCACAATAATTCAGTTCTGCTCCCTAATTTCAAAAAGAGAATCCCCAATTTAGTTTAAAAAATGAAATAAAGATTCATCCCCAAGTATAACAAGATTTAACATCAGGAAGAAGAAAGCAATGACCAGCTGCTAGTACACAAAATTTGCTTGGGTGACTTGACTCTGGGTTTGATTGTCCAGATATTATTATTTACTTCAAATCTTACTTCTGTAGTCTTGCTCTCTCCCAGCATGGCTTATCATATATAAATCATACCCTTTCCTCCTTCTTGCGGATAGTCAATACTGCTGTATATTTAGTGTAGGCCACAATTAATCATATCAACCCAACACTGAGACTGACTGATACATGTTTAAAATCCAAACACAGTCTGAAATCAGCACCCTGAAATGGCAACTGACTGCTTTAAGAATTAACCTGGTTTGGCAGAGTAACATCATTACTAATACTTTTGGGCAAAAAAAGCAGGTCTTCCTGTAATGCTTGAGACAGACACAAAGCTATTCACTCCCAGAGTTCGGAGTAAAAACCAGTAACCATTTATCCCAAATGACTGTGCTAGTCAAAGTAGACACATTGTAAGCTTTTTTGCTATGCATCGCTACATAATGTAGTGCAATAAAAACCGGTAGAAAGATGGCAGTCTTGGGTGCCACTGCAATTGAAATAGCTAAGAATAGTAAAGTGCAAATGAAGCACTATAGCAAAGAAGAATGTAGAGTGTGTATACATTTAAAAAACTTGTTCATCATGCCAACACTACATTCCTGTGCACTTCCACTTCTACAAGCAAATTAAAACTGAAGTGGTAGAAGACAATGGTGGCCTGATCCTTTCTAAAGACTTGATAAATTTAGTGCTCACTAAACTGAGAAATTAATTTTTTGAGTCACCAAAGAAGTTAAGTGCACAATTCTCCTGCATGTCTCTGCTCTCACATACAGAGAGCAGCTCTGAGTGTTTCTATGCAACATGTCCTATTTAGTCATGTCTTTGTGATGAAAAAGGTATGTTTTACTAAGCTAGTGTGACAGTTTCAACTAAAACCTGCTTTTCCTCCTTACACGATACACTTTTCTAGCTTTTGACGGCCCAGTTCCTCTAATCCCAGTTTTCTGGGCATAACGATTTCCTCCTGGCCTGACACGGTGTTCCTGTGCACCACCTGGAGCTCAGGTCCTCCGCACTGACCCTCTTGGAGAATGCTATGTGCAGAAGAGGCACTCAAACATACCTGTGGCTTTGCACTCAGTGCATGTCTCAACCATCTTCCTTCAAGAGCCTGAAACACTTCAGTCTACATCAAGTAAGCTTATTACCAAGTCTGATTTAACCTTAAGTGGTGTCATCGTTAACACGGCAAGCAGAAGAATTTTAATGATAAGAATCATTTTATTCTCTAGCTCCTCAGTGCTCTGAATAGATCCCAAACCCCCAGATGAGAGCAAAAAACATATTCTCAAGGAAAAAAGACTTTTTTAAGATCTAAAAGCAAACTACAGTATCTTTTATGTTGCAATAAGAATTCTTTGATCTATTTTCTTCCTTCTGGTTTCTTATGAAGAAAATAGATTTCAGGGAAAAGAATCTCTACCATCATACGTCAGTATTAAGCCATAAATCTCATCAGGAATAGTAGGCTCAAAACACACGACTGGCATTCTGTGTCTTCCATGCGAGCAAAAACATTTCTATTTTGTTAGAATAAAATACATGACAGTGGGATTTATGTGATGACTGTGTGTAAATAAGCATGCCCAGAAAAGTTAAACAGGAGAAAAATACCGATATGAAATCTAATGGGTAAATTAGGAAATTGCAGTTACAGGAATTCAGTTGCTACTCAGTGTTTATAGGGAAGCACAAAGAGAACATCAAAATGCCTGCTCACATCCCATCTGTTACTACCTCTTGCTGGATAACACCTTGGATGCCAAAAAAGCTATTTAAATTTACTACATTGCAGCAACTGATAAATATCACTTCTGTGAAGATCTATTACTAAACAAGAACTAGATCAGAGGATAAACCTTACAAGCAGTTGTGCCAAAAAGATCCAAAATTTGCTTAGTATAACACCTGTACTCCTACAAGCCTGCAGTTTCTAACTCTGTGTCCCTGTCTACGTTTTTAATAGAGCATACAAGTGTACAACAATCCTCAAAAGCTGGATCATGTCAACTATAAAAGAAATAAAGCTAGAATGGAAAGAATAACATAAAAAAAAAGAAAACAGAAAAGGTACTGGGAGGAGGTGATGGAGAAGAGGAAGGCTACTATTCAACTATTTTGGAGGCGCTTACTTGGGGCACTTTCTACATAGATCTGACAGGCACAGAATGCTGCCATGAAAAGTGCCTCCAGCAATGGAATACATTTTCCAGCACATCATAGCAGCTGAAACGGCATCAATTCTGCTTGCAGTCCATGTCCAAACAGAAAAGTTCTCAGTGGTCCTATTTCAGCATATCTCAAGGACTAATTAAATCCTCATTACTATCTTCTAATTATTCCAGTGCTCTGAGATTTTACTGAGCAAGTCCCTAGTGGTGCATTAGATGAAAAGGGTTAAATAACCTGTGTTGATTTTGAGACTCCAGATCTATTTCAGACCTTTAGCATATCATCAGCATTATCATGAATATTTAACTACGTACCGCTGTGAAAATTGTGAAGGGAAAACAATTAAAGATTTTTAAAAAATTAATTCTGACCCATATACATTTGCACTAATAAATAAGGCTTCTTTAAGTATCCCCATTATGAAAGTGCTTGCTAGAGTAATAACCTGAAGTCATTAACTGTTTCCATTAAATTCAATGGTCTTCAGGAGCTCCTGATTCACTATTTTAATATAAGACTGAAACCTGACATGTACATATCCAACTGCATAAGCATGGAAAGCACTACTTAGAAGTAGTTAAGTTTTCTACATTTTTTTCCAAAATTAGGTAAGGAACCGTTCATCTCTGTAGGGGTAAAAAATGCCTGTTTCAACATTATTGTGACACACATTTTCCTATTAGTATCTGCACAGGTGAGTATTCAGATATGCAGACAGACACCTCTGTTAGGTTCCAAAAGTAAGAGTGGGAGTATAAGCTAATGGCCAGGATGGAAGGATTCTTTTTCATGCTGCAGTTTCAGGAAACTCATTCAGGAGTCAATTTGGATATGCTGGGTTTCTCTTTGATGAATACAAGTAACTTCTAACCCACTGAGCAGTTCTGGCTACTAAGCGCAGCTTCAAAACCCAAACAGATGAGGTAAGTATATTCAGCTGAATATAGTCAAGTGACTCTACCTCAGTTATTTGCCAAATGGTTATAACAGCTGTGGCATCACCACTGCCCAACCTCTGGGGGCTGATGTAACTGAAGTTTAGAAAAAGCCTTCACTTCAATAAACACAAAAAATGAACCCCCTACTTTTGATCATAGTGAAGAAAAGTCTGGAGTAACCGTATCAGAAACAAACTGCAAACCATGCAACCCTTTCCCCACCAGAGCATAGCAGGTTTCAATGATGAGCTTCATTGGCCATGATTACATTTTCATGTGGTATCTCCAAGTAATGGTAATTGCTGGGATTCACCAGCAGCTGAAAACACATGTAAGTGAGCAGCCATGGCCACTCCTGCTTCTCCAGGAGACTTCTGACCCCAGCCCTGCACAGCCTAGCCACCTCCTTAGCATTCTGACACCAACAGTCCATTAAGGCGTATATTTCAAGTAACCCACCCACAGAAGCTGAGACATAGGTTATGCACATAAAAGTACATGCAATTTCTTATTGCCAAGGTAGACAACATGTGTTGGTAGAACTGAAGAAGTTTCATTGATTGGGCTTCAAACAACAGAGGCCAGTCATCAGTTCTGGGATGAGAACAGGCATGGGTTGCCTGGAATAGCATGCTCCACCTATGCTGACTCAGGTCCAAATGTCCTACAGGTTGAGCAGGACATGAAACATTTTCAAATTCTTTTTTAAAAGTAAGCATTTTTATGCTTGTTACAGAAAAGATGAAATAAGCTGTATAAGAAGCAATCTGGAGAGCACAAAAAATCCAGTCCCCCAAGAAATTCCCATTAATGTACACATTACCACTCCCCTCCTCCCATACACAGAATGTACACGTATAAATAGGCTTTTTGCTTCATGCTGCACTGTGTGACGGGATGTATAGTCTTAGGCAAGCAAATAGGAAAATCCCAGCTGGGTATTGAGTAACCATGGAAAATATGGTAAAATATAATCAAACACTCTCATCATAAAATAAATACATGTAAACTTAATGGTTCAAGGTAGTGGTTTAGGTTCCAAAAGTGCTACAGCTCACACTCAACCTGTCAATTAAGCTTCACAATATCTGGTAAATAATACTTTTTTCAGTATTGAGAGCAGAGGATTCTGCTTCAGAAATCATAAGTAGTCTTTTGTTCATTCAATTCTCTCTCTAAACAAGGAAAGAACTGTTATATGAAGTGCTAAACAAAACAACATTACCTTATCCTAAGAAGGGTCTCCTTTTTTTTGTTTTAATTTTCTTTTCCTTTGTTTTCTTCCCCCCCCCCCTTTTTCTTTCTGGGGAGACAGTGTATCAGTAAGCCAAGAGTTTAAATTACTGTAACAGATGCCTATGGATCAGGTGTCCCTTAGCAGCAACACTTTCTGCTCAGGTTTTTATCAATAAGTGACAAGCACCTTCCCTTTGAGTCCCCATCATTTTCCCTTCTTCCTTTCTTCAAGTTCAATGGAAAGCAGTTCAAGCAAGCAAAGGACTCAACTACTGTAGCAGCCTTTTTAAAAGGTGAAGTTTTCCATTTCAAAGGAGCCTCTAATCAATGACAGGGCACAAAAGAGAATGCATGCATGTTTATGTGAGCATAGCACAGACTTTGGAGAAGCTTTGGGGAACACGTTCTGCAAAATCAATATGACCTAGCTAGTTACATATTTCATACCTGCTGCATGAAACAAATAGGCTTCTAGTACAAGCTGGGTCACATGGATCATACATATTACACTGTATTTTACGTATGAAGAGTGCAAAACCTGCAACATTCCCAAAAATGTTTTCTCTAAGAACACACCCACAGCTCTCACACACACCCCCCTGCTCAGGGGAACAACCACACTAGATCTGTAAATTTTACTTCCCAGTTATGGCAGCTGTCTTACTCTGTTCTACTTTTGAATACCCCTCTGCCTCTCCTGACCACACAATGACCCCCAGTTTTGGGGCAGCAATGGAGAGAGGTTCAACCCTTTCAGCTCCGTTAAACCTGCCTAACTTGTCCCCCAAAGCCAGGTCAGGAACACACTGCAGAAATAATTATTACAGGGCAATGTAACATTTTGTGCCAAGAAGCCCCAGTTGTGCCAGAAAACATATGCTTCTTTCTGAGATGCTTGGGTGTTCAAAGCCTCAAATCTGATCCATTCCCACTGCCTTGTGACATTCTATCCCACAAAGCATTATATATTTGTACTAAGTGCTGAGGCAATTTTGATTTCACTAAAGACATATGTTACTCTAAAAACTTTCTGAGGGGAAAATAGGTTCCTGCACCAACAACTGACTGTGTACAAAGAATGACTGAAAAAGAAATAAAACAAATTGAGTGTGGAATTCTGTGTTTCGTGTTCTCATTAATCAGCATTCCTGGAGGAGAGGACATCCAACACAGAAAACCAGCAAACACTGAGACTCATTTCTTTGTGAGTCCTCTTACTTCCTCCTGGATGCTGTCCCAGAAATTTGTCAATCTGTGAGTTCAACTTGTTTCACTGTGAGAAAACTTCCAGTATTTATGGTATCCCCATATGGTGCTACTTGGAGTATTTCTGGTAGCAAGACATTTTAGGAGGGGCATTTCATAAATAACTCCATGTTTATCACAGTTATCGTGTGTCTGTTTTGCAAGCTTGTCACTGGCACATGTTAACCACTGCATGGACAGAATGCCCAGTTTACAGCAATTGATCGCATGTATGGTCACACAGCAAAGCTATTTCAACTATCTTCCCTAAGCTAGGGAGGAAGGAGGCAAAAGGAGAAGAGCTTACAGTTTATAAATAGTAACATTAAGAAAGAAAAAGCAGCTCTGTTTATTTTTGTAAGCACTTGCTAGGAAGCACCCCTTTTAGAACAGCGCTGCTGCCTGAAAGGTTTTCCCTTGCAAGATTTCCAAATCTTTGAACCATCTGAACAGTTGATTTCCCTTTATATTTAAAGAGGACTAGCTATTGTGCCCATGTAAAGAGATTACAGATGAGAATTTTGAGTACAGTAACAAAACTGCAGTGCTCACTATTTCTGTATACCTTAATTCTAAGATAGACAACCAAATGTTGAATTCTCTAAGACATGACACAAGTATTTACAGCAAACTGCCTTTATACTCTGGGAATTCACTGTATTTTAAGAAAGCCTTGTTTCCAATTACATTTTGGTAAAACCTGCCATTCAATTGCTCTTTCTCCAGAGAAGGAAACCCCCTGAGCCTTTTACAATGAAGATTGTCATTATTTTCCCTGGGAAAAGAAAAGAAAAACCAGGAAATCTCACATTGCTAATGTGTGACTTAAATGAAAGCTGCATTTGGCACCAACTAAAAAAGCCCCCACACCTAACAAACCTCGGTCCTGTGGCATTGGTGACTGGCTCAAGGCAGGGTGGGAGCTGGATTCTGACTGGCTGCCAGGAGGCTGCGGTGGCATCTGACTGCCTGCAACACACAGAGAAAAAAGGGAAAACAGACTTGCTTTTAACATTGCAATGCACAAAAACAAGCCTTGCTACATCATTTTTCAACCACTCAACATCAAAGAAAACACCAGCTATATAAGGCAGAGACAGAGCTCAACAGGTCTAGCTCTTTTTCTTCTTTCTTTCCCTCCCCCCGCCCCCCTCCCCTTTTTTTTTTTGGAAACTCATGGAGGAAACATGCATAAACATATTTAGCAACAGGCATGGTGAAATGTTCAATTTTGTATTGAGCGAGTTCCCAACCTCACCAACATGATCCAATTTATAGCTGCAAATCTCCTGACATATATTTCTGTTAGAGACTTTAACAAAATCCAAGTCTGCTGAACAATAGGGCTCATCCTGCTGAGCTTAAACTGGCCTCCAGCCAGGCAGACATGGACTGCTGCCAACAATATTACCAATGAAAAATTCAGTCAATACAAAAATGACTAACAACAACAGTTTGAAAAGTATTTCAATGAATTGGTGGTTTAAATATTATTTGAATGTCCATGTAGAATACGGGAATAAAGAATAATACGTAGGTACATGGGGTGAAAGTGAAACACATTTGAAAGAGATCAGACAGAAAAGGGGTATCTTATTACAGATATAAGGAAAAGGAATATATTTGCTTGTTGAAGTACCCATCCAGAACAGACAGAGCCTTTTTTATGGCCTGGCTCAAAAGACACCCACACAGTTTATCCCCTGCTGTCCACCCACCCAAAGAAGAAGAGTACACAGTGCTGCCTGTGAGGCTCAGGGCATCAAATGTTCCCTCTCAATATTATTGGATAGTAAAGCAGATGCTTATTACATTGATGCAAATCACTCCTCCGGGTCACCATTCAGCACCATATCAAGCAGGGAGGTTCACGTTACCACCCTCTCACTGCACAACACCCCAATGGCCTGGTGCCTGACAACCAACCTGCTGCAGCATGAGCAGGGATAAGAATGAGACCTGGATGCCTCCTGGGGCTTCCCTCTGCTGCTGATATGAGACACGCCTGCTCCTGACAACCCAAGTGGCTGGAAGACCACCTCAGGTTAGGCAGTGAACGTATACTTTAAGCATTTTAGACACTGTAATGATGAGCACGTTATAAATAGCAGCAGACAGATTTATATTTCTCGTCCTCAGAAACTGCTCAGATTGTTTTCCGTTTGGAAGAAATGGGAAGAATAAAAGCACAGGCAATAGATTTGTGCCTGCTGAGACTCATTTCCTCCTGCTCAGCAGCTGCCCCTCCACAGTGGCAGGAGCAAGAATCCTGTGGCCAGTGCTGGTGCTGGGAGCTGGCTGACAGGGGGGCTGCTTTTTCTGTAGAGTGATGAAAGGCCCCAAGTTGGACATAAAGGCAGGAAAGCAAATGTGTCTGCTCTACCCCATCCACTCCCCAGTCTCAAAGCAACTGGCTCTCAGCACAGCCTCTAGATTGATAAAAAACAAAATGAAAATCCATAAAATGTGGAGTGTAACCACTGCCTAGCTATTCAGATGAGGTGCATTTGCACTAAAAAAACATGACAGTCAACATTACCGGGAGCAGCTGTGACAACTGTCTCAGAGATGCAAATGCTGGACTAGAGGCAGAATTGCTCCTCCAAAAGACCAAACATGCCACTCAGTGCCTGAGGCTTTGGGATCCACGGCCCATTCACGAACTCTAAGGCATATGACAATAATATTCCGGCTTATGTTTTGATGTCATGCAAGAGCAGGCGGTGGAGACGTTAAGTGCCTGCATTATAATGAAGGCTTTCTGCTTGACAGAAAGGATTCAGTGACTCAAGACTGTAAACAAACAGCAATTCCATGTTAACACGGGGCACTGCCACTTCCATTGTGTATGCCCGAGGCACTGCTATCAGACAGAATACTTTAAGTACATCTGAACCATGGAAGATTTTTACAAATACTTAAAAAAGTAATATAAAGGCGGGGGTAGTCCTGACTGCACCACACAGCTCCCAGTGGGATCGCCCTTTAGATAGAGGCTTGGCAAACTTTGAAGGAGATTAATAGTGCATGGAGGATCTATGCTAGGCAACATATTTTGAATACATTTATACATGGTATTTAATTTTTTACATTGATAATAACTTCAGTTATCTGGCAGGAGCCTTATACTCTACAGGCAGATATGCAAGAATGGACCAGGAAAGTCAAAGCCTAGGACAGTGCAGGTATGACCTGCTACAAAGAAATCATTTTCTTCTGCATACTTATGGAATACAGACTCAGGAGTTTTGCAAATTCACTGCCATATTCAGCCTCCACAAACATTAATGCTATTTCATCAGCTCACCTTTTAAACTTTACTTCTGATGTTTTGGGCTTTTTCTTTTTTATGTATTAAAATTTAAAGGCAAAATTTTGCTTTACAATGGAAAACAATTTAGTCACCAGGATCAGCTCTACACAGCTTCTTACAAAACTGAAGAAGTACCGCTATCAATTATCAGTGTGAGCTACAAATTATCCAGATGCTGGACATGGAAGTACTGCACCAAAAAAAATTTTTTGAGATGAACTGCTGTTTTATCCTTATAAGTGATCTGAAAGGTAAGAGGAGGTTAAGCACCCAAATACCTTTGAAGACTTGGAACTGAACGCTTAATTTGGGTATCTAACTCCTATTGACTGGGAGTTGATGACAGAACCTTAAAAACCTTTGAAGATCCTGTCTGCCACACTTTTTAAGTTTCTTTGTCTGGAAAAAAAAAATGACCTTAGAGATTTTCCACTTCTTTCCTTTAAATGATATTAATCCTTCTCTCTTTCAACCAGTATTGCAGTTGGAATTCTTGGAAGACACATGATCAGACTTTCGTATTTTATTAGGGAAGGAAAACTCCTACTGAAGAAAAAAACAACCACTTTTCTTTTTAAACATGAATTTTACAGCTATTTAAGACAGGAAAAAAAAAACAACTTTTTTTTTTTGTTTGTTTTCCACTGACAGACTGATGCCTCCCAATAATACACACACGAAAGTTTAAACAGGAATGACCTTTTCACATATTTTGTATAGCATTGTTGCCACATTAGTGAGATGCTCC
Organism: Agapornis roseicollis; assembly: GCA_002631895.1. Taxonomy (NCBI): domain Eukaryota; kingdom Metazoa; phylum Chordata; class Aves; order Psittaciformes; family Psittacidae; genus Agapornis; species Agapornis roseicollis. Next base: position 48,479 of record NDXB01001910.1, read on the forward strand.
ACCTGCCAAAACTTCTGTAAAGTGAATACTATGCATGTTTTGCAATATTTTTACTATTCATAATCACAGCCAATACAATAATGCATGTGAAAAGCATAGATGCTGCCACACTAATTTTTTCACCTAGATTTTAAGAGAGGAGCAAATTGATATTCAAATTTATATAGCTATCTTGTAAAATTAGTCGTTAAAACTATCAAAACCAGCAGCCTAACAACATGCCTGCTAATAGTGTCTGCTATTAAACAAAAAAAAAGTCAGTTGAAAAGGTGGGAGAATTTAAAAATGCTTACTAGCACAATTGTAAGCTGGATTTCTATTTTAAAAATTATCTTAGAAATGCTTTTAAACATTTTGCATGAGACTGAAAATCTATGCTTGGAATAAACAGAGTTAGAGGAGACTGCACCACACCTTTGGAAAAGATGGATTGAGAAAAGTACTAAATGGCAATTGCATTATGACTACAGCCATGAAATCTGCAGTTAAAGTGTAAAAAGTAAATTCCTTAGAGCCAATATAGCAAGAAAGAATAGACCTTTGATATTCTGCTGAGGAGGGGTCCTTACAATGAATTACAGCCCAAATGAATAATGTTTTGAAACATGCTGAGGGCTCTCTGCTCCCATCACTGTGATGACACTGGAGGATGCTCAGCAGCGGCACCCTGTACCTGCTGGACAATAGCTCACAGAATTTTGCCTGAACAACTGAATCAAGAAAGCGCTCCAGTGATAACAGGTTCTCCCTGGGAAACTGCTAGTTAAGGAAAGTTATCAGCACAGGAATTTTAAGATGTGTGAGGAACTGGGAAACAGTACGGAGAGGGACTTATCACAGGCTGTGTTTAGAGGAGAACATCGGGCTGGAGGAAAAAGCCAGAGTTGTCTTTGGGACAACTCTCACCCTAATTTAGGAATTAAAGAGCTAGAACTGGATTAATGACATTGGCTGATTATTAAGTAGGGAATCTTAGTCAATATAGAAGATGATCAAAATGCTATCTAAGAAACTATCTGGATCATCTTTTGGGTTGGAGTAACAGAAATGCAAACATTATATTCCCAGACCAGAAATAAGCCTTTTCTAACTGAAAAGCTGTAGGATTATCAGTTAGAAATGGGAGAATAAAAGGAAGGAAAATCTGACCATATTGGTTGATCTACAAATTGTTATAACCTACTACAAACGGTTATAGTTAAGCATTTGATGTCACCCTGAATCAAATAAATTTATTATTGGGATGAATCAGGAGAACTGTTTCCAGTAGAGGTAAAGCAACATAACACCAGAAAGTATAATGCTAACTGGAATGGGAACCAAGAATATCTACCAGCATGACGTGACAGGAAGCTGACAGAGCATGGCAAAAACTAAAGCTGTGATTTTGTGACTTCTTTTTCAAATTGTTTTTGTGGCTAAATATCAGGGAGGAAAAAGAGCACAATGTTTAGGATGATAATCAAACCGTTACTGGAATTTTAAACAACTTTCTCTTAGGAATAATGAGGTCCAGGAAACCCAGTGATTAAGATGAAATCTGATAAAAACCAGTCTTATGTGACAGTAAAGGATCACAGACCAGAAGGGACATTCTGGGTCTCGGATCCCTACATCAGAAATTAAAGATCATAAAGAGGCTTCTATATGGGATTGTTTTAAATGAGCTTTTCAGGAAATTGGAAGTGAGGTGCATATGATCTCAAAAGAAAAACTTTTCTATAGGTAGCGTAAAGGGAAACTAGTCATGTGGTTTGTGTTATCTCTTTCATCTTACAAAGCTTATGACTCTTTAAGATTATTTTCTTCCTTAATTTATGCATTGTAGCCAAGCTTCCTGTTGTATCAACAGTATTTTCAAACTGCTTACTCTTTGAGTAAAAACCAAGGGTTTCCTGTATATCCTATATCCCCAAATGAAGACACAAAATATTAAAACCCTCTTTGTGTCTATACAGCAACCTGAATACAGATGCTTTAGAAGGTCAGCGACATGTGGACCCTTCCACATACAGCAGCTGTGGCTCTGCTGAACCACTGTGGGGGGGTTACACAGAGTAAAGCATGCTCAAACCAAGCCTTCTGGCTCTGCTCACTGCAGCTAATAACTGCTTGTTAGCAACAGCAATGCTGGTAATCCACTGCTGCCTGCTGCTCACTGAGATGATTTCCGTTTCTCCAACCTGGGAGCTTTGTACTAAGCCTGGAGCCCTCCTGCCTTGGGGTGCTTTTGGTGGCTGGCTGTGTGGCTGCTGATGGCAAGATCGCAAGTGGCTGACTTGTTCTGCTGTAGTAATGCAAAGCGTCTGCAAACATGAAGATTGTCAAGCCAGACTTACGGATGCTATCTATTACCAAAAGCTATCAAGACTGTTGTTGGGCCTGGCTCTGATTTTCCATATTAACTCTTAAAACAAATGCATCACGCTCCAAAGACTCAAGATTCCCGAACACATATAAGTATCACTCACAATCCACACAAAATCAACAAAAGGTAAAAACCCACTTCTCATCAAAGTATAATACTCGGACTGCTAATCCTTGAAAATTACACTCCATCTTCTTTTTCATATTTGTTACCATATCAAGGACAGGGTTGTGAGTAAGTTCCAGGGATGTGTTTGTAATGTAAGTGCTAAACTGCTCTCAAACCTCCATTAAAAGATGCAACATTGAGCCTGAAGAACCCTAGTTCTGACTTTTCTCTGCACACATGCAATAGCATAAACATCTTAATCTCACAACCAGAAGCTACTTGTTTGACATGATACAACATTAATTCAAAGCAAAGTTGACACTGACTGGATGAGGTAGCTATTCAATATTTTGTTTCATGCTCATTATTCAGCATGTAGTCCCAAGATATTACTTATGGAATACCATCCAAATGTCACCCTCATGACAGAATAATTCATTATATTCTGGACTTCTTTTAAAAAAAAAGAATTACGTAGCTGAAACTGGGGTCTGCCAAATTAGACATCCAAGTTTTGTTTTTGTGTTGTGCAACCTCTGAGTAAGGTACGAAGACTTATAAGAAATCCTCAGGAGTATAAAGTGAAATAATTGTTAGTACTGCCTAAACTGACAACAGGCTGAGTGGCAAAAGGCAGGAAAGCAAATATACTGCCCCCCCCTCCCCCCGGCGAAAGACCACTTTGCTCAGGAGGGGAAGGGCGAGGAGCAGCAGCCACTGCAAAGAGGGTCTGTTTCATCCATGCTCCATCCAGAAATCACCTCTGCATTTGGGTTGATGTGAAGCACCACAGCATTTTTATCCTGAGATTTTGGCAACAAGCCCAAAGCAAGCTGTCAGTAGATATCTTCAAAAGGCTGTGACTCACCCAAAGACTGAATGGATTTCCAGTAGGCCACAGCACGCACCTGTCTGCCTGAAAACTATTCCTCTCTAACAAATTTCAGAATCCTGCTGCAAACCAGGAAAGCTGCAGAGCTCCTCAAAATTTAGGATTCATCATTTATTCATTTATTTATTTATAAGTAAAGGTGTAAGTCAGTCTAAATCTAGGCACCGCTGCTTCTCTATCCTCCATAACGCCCTTCTCAGACCTGTAATTTCACTTCACAGTTATGATGAAGTTTCATTTTGGGGGATCAAATTCTTTTTCTTTCTCCTCTGCCTAACTCCATGTTCATTTAATGTATTACTTCCATTAAACTCGAGAGAGTTCCCAGCCCCAGGGTATTTCTGCTGGAGGCCGATCCAGAATGGTGCAGCCCAGGATAGCAACCAGTTAAATCTTTTCTAATCCCTGCATTCAGAAATGGTGGCTCACAGTGGCTGGCACGCAGGAACTGAATAGAGCAGGCAAGCTCGTATTTCTCTCACCAAGCTAAATTAATAAAAACAAAACCTGGTTTCTCCTTCTCGTTTTCCTATTCTTCCTGCTCCCCAATATTTTTCCTCTTTCAAACAATTTTTTCCCCTTTTTTGTGTGTTTGAGAAGCTTAATGTTTGGCTGCCTTCTGAAGAAATGGGCACAGTGACAGATGAAAGGCCGTATTCATCGCCTAATTCAGAATAGGGAAAAACCGACTGCTGTGCATTTAAGATTCTAACAACCTTGCAATTTTGTATAGCCGTTTTCCCCAACCCGTTCTTTTGAAGAAATCTGCTTTTATTCTGTTAATAACTAACCACAGTTGCAGCAGCATGGATCCGATTAGCAGTTCTTATGCTACAAAGGAGGGGGGGGAGGGCTGTGAACAGGGTTGCCAATTTGTCCACCTGGGTCCCCAGGAGAAAGATTAGATGAGGCGCTTGCTCCTTTCTTCCCCACTTGCTCGCTGCTCGCACTAGACAGACCTCTTCAAAGCCCAGCCACTGACTTAATTCTTCTTTTTCCTCTCAAAAGTCTCATTTAACCGCCCCTCCACATGTTTTGCACTCTGTGCCACCACGTCCCTCCAAAGCGACAGCGTGAATTCGGATGAGAGGGGCTGGGAGAGGCTGCGGCTGCAGCTTGCCCAGTGCTTTCTCTTACACCTCTACGGGGCCTCCGAATTGCTTTTAGATTTTGTAAATTGTATTTTCTTAAATTTGTGCAAACCGCTGAAAAAAGTGCCAGTGTTCTTTAGGGAAGGATCCAAACCCTGTAATCATACGTTATTTTTTCTCTCTGTCCTTTAAGCCTTTCATAGAAATGACAGTTTTCCTCGCATTTACACTGAAGTAGGAGATTGAAAAGGGTTGCATGGATTTAATAATTTGTAATTACTTGGGACACAACATTACATGTTTGCTAATGCAAAAAGCATATGCTTCGATTAGAGAAAAATCGTTCTCAATTTCTTTAGAAAATGTCAATTAACCAGAATATAAAATTCAATTGATTCAAGTGCTAAATATCTAAAAGCTCTTAACAAAGGACAGGGCAGTATTTCTTCCTTATTTTTGGCTCACTTCTTCCTTTCAGAAATGAAACCTACTTTGCCATGCACTTGAAACATAAAACCTTAGAATTTCATTTAGAAAGCCAATCCAAGTTCCAAAAGGAAGAATTTTTCATTATCAATGACCATTCGCTATACTACATTTGTAACTACAAGTTTTTCTCTAAGCTGTTCTTCATTGCATCTACTGCTTTTAAGAGCCTGAGAAGCACAATCAGTGTAGCAGACATACACTTCTAGTATTTGGCACCTAATAAAAACCTTAACTCCTAAATTTAACACAATTAACAAGTTCTAAGAAAACCATATACTGTTTTTCATGTATAGTATTATACAAGATGCCAAAGAAAGGGTGAATGTGAACTGAAATTGCTGATTCTTAGCTTCATTTCTTTTCCCTTGATACAGCTACACATAAGAATTGCTCAGGATAAATATTCATCATCAGGTGGTATTAACTTGAAAGACCAGCAGTGATGGTGTTTCACTCCTCCCTGCTTCTTCCGACTCTCTCAAGTTGAGGCAAGCAGGTGGAAATTGGAGCAGTGCTGATATGCGACAACAAACTATTTTGTTAGTCCTACCTGCTGCTTCTCATACCAGTCCACTGCATGATATTAATGGGTGTTTCAATAGCAAAATGCACGTGCTCTCGTTAATGCTATCCTCAAAAAGAACAACTCTTAGATCATTTAGCTTTTCTTATTGTGTTATTACATATTACAGCGGCCCATCTCAATGGTTCTCAGGTACTGTGGAAAAAAGGGCAAGTTGAATGCATAAAAGGATAAAAGCACCTTGAGGCAAACCTGCTTCCAAAACCCATTTGGTGAGTCTGATCTTCCTAGAAGACAATATCTATCATGCCATATTTCATCTTGCCCAACAATGATAAGCTCCAAAGACTGGTGCAGAAGCAGAGCAATTCTTCATGTATTTTTAATCAACAGAGAACTTTCATCTGGTGAGCTCCCTCCACAAGGTCACACACGCTATGTGCTGCCACGTGTCTCTCATGCAGTTTGCAAACACCAACTTCTATGTCAGCTTCTGTTTGGAAGGGTGAATATCAACGTTAGCAACCCCTGGTTATATCATTTATAAACATGCAGATGTGGATTATTAAAGATTAATGCATTTTGGGATTGGTGTCGGCATTCCGTTTGTCTCACGCCAAAACCAATTCTGTTATTCATTAGTCAACGACAGCCCACATCACCCTGTTGTGGAAGAGAAATCAAAGGTGTAAGCGTGAATTGAGAATAAGTGATGAAATTGATTACTAAGAAACTTAACGGCTGTAATCAATCAACACATCACAACAATTTGAGTCCACTGTTATCTGGAGATGGGGAACAAACAGAAAAGCTCACTACCAGAGTGAGCTGCTCTTACATGTTTACTTTCTAAGAACTCTGCAATTTGACTTCCATATCCACCAATGGAGCAAAGCTGACAAAGGGCTGCTTGAATCTTTCAAGCCACTGGCTCAACCTGCACAAATTTTGTCTCTTAAGGAGGAGACCGAGTATCTTGCTTTTCATTGTTAAAAAAAAACAAAGAGAAGTATTATCTGGAGGTAGTTGAAGTGTTCTTCTTTTGAAGCTAAATGGCTAATTTCTAGCTGGCCCATTACTAATTCCAGCCATATTTACAATTGCTTGGGTTCTTTCTACTAAGGAGGGACACACCACATATCCATCTAGTCAAGCCTGATAGTAACTATGAAGCATGAAGGCCGCTTTAAATATCTGTAATGGCAGTGATACAGAGTCCACTGAAAAACTGGAAGCCACAACAGCCTATCCCATCACAGAAACCAAACCACTTAGGACATTTATGTTCTATTTTATCTAGGTATAACAACCATCTGTCAGCAACTACAAAAATATACTGATGCAAACTCTCGTCAATCACTGATAAGTACTGCAGAGGACAAGGGAGTGAAAGACAACCTTTTAATTTTTGTAATATGCAAATTAATGCCCTATTTGGCAACACAAAGGACAGAGAATCTGTATTTGTGTAGCCAAATAATGACACAATAAAAACCCGAAACGGTTAAACCCAAATACACACTGTATTAACTTTTTAACGTAAGGGGGCTGGGCAAAAAAGTCAGAAAGGAATGCAGTTTAACGATGAAATGTAAACAATAATTGTCCAAGGCTGGCCTTAAGAGTATACAGCTATGCAACAAACATACCTGTCAAATCTTGGTGGCTGTGGTTTGAATTTTGTTATGTGAACCAGAGCAAGTGCATGATTATGCAAAGATTTTAACAGGATTTTGACAGCCATCATACTCCAGGTGGACCTGGACCAGCACAAGGGCTACCAGTGACTCACAGGGCTACAAGAAGCGGCCTGCTGTAGGAGTGGTGCCACGGCGTGCACAGCAGCAGATGCCCCACCATGCTGGCCGCTTGACAATGGCCAGGATGCTGAAAACAGGCCTTGCAAGAATCAACAAAGAGAACCAACCAGATAGGGAGCAGAGCACAACTACGGGGATGTGAGTGCTGCCGACCTGGCTATCTAGGGGAGGTTTGTATGAAGCCTTTGTAGGGTGCTTGACAACCCTCAGTGCCATGCTTGTCAGACCCTGAAGGATGTTCAGTCCATGGGTCAGAAATGTTCATCACTGGCTTACACAGCAATTATAATACTAAAACTGAAATGTGTGACCATTAAATATAAATACTGATAAAGCAGATATTAAGCAAATGAAAACACTTAAAACTGAAAACTAGAAACTACCTCTAAAAAATAACCACTGAGGACATGCTGGGTTTGGTGACTTGTGGTTTTTCTACCTGATGCTTAACTTAGAGCTGATGAAAAACAGCAGCTTGATGGTCCTGAAATATGAAACCCTCTGTCATCAAGCAAAACTAACAGGAGGAACTCGAACAGTGTGTCTCTGTCTCATTTAATCTCCTGCACCTGTTCTCAGAAAACCACCTCTGCAGAGAAGGACGCTTTCCTGATCTCTTTGGCCAGGCTGCAAGTATGATAGCAATTTTGATAGCTCCTTCTGTAGCACAGGATTTCCTCAGGAAACTAGGCTGAGACTATTTAACTATTCTACAAAGCCCTGAGACAACAGATTATTCATTAGTTGTGACCTGGGCTGAATTCTAATGGATATCACAGGTTAGATCCTGCATATGCTAGAAGGAATGCCTCAAGCTAGAGTGCCTTACAATTTGCTTACTTCTCCTCTTTTCAAAAAGACAGAAAAATTCAAAATGTTGTGCACACCCTTCAAAAGAAGGCCTTTTAAACTCCTGCTATGTGAAATCTTCACGTATTTCATTTGTAAGAATTCTAGATAGCAAAACTGCTGAATAGATGTTTTGTGCACTAACAGTGATTAAGAACATAGCTACGTCAATGGCATTTTGTGTTTTGATTTTTTCTGGTCCGGATGCCAATGAACAGCATGCATCTTCCCTGCAACAAGCTGTTGCAAGATTTTTGCCTCCGGAGAAGCCAAGGGGGAAATATTGATAGATGTGTTAAAATAATCTTTCTAGACAGGGAAATCATATCCATTTTACAAGGATATAATCCCCTTCCTTGTTTTGCAATTATTTAAGGATATCTGTAAAACAACAACAACAACAACAAAATTTAAAAATTCACAGAATTACAGAAGTTTTTGGGTTAAAAGGGATTTTAAACACCATCTAGTTCAACCCCCCTGCCATAGGCAGGGACACCTTCCATTAGACCAGGTTGCTCAAAACCCCATCCAACCTGGCCTTGAACACTGCCAGGGCCAGGGCAGCCACAGCCTCTCTGGGCAACCTGTGCCAGTACCTCACTACCCTCACAGTAAAGAACTTCTTATACCAAACCTAAATCCCCCCTCTTTCAACTTAAAGACATTCTCCCTTGTCCCAGCCCTACATGCCCTTTCCAGCTTTTTTGTAAGCCCCCTTTAGGTACTGGAAGGCTGCTAGAAGGTTGCTCTGGAGCCTTCTCTTCTCCAGGCTAAACAATCTCAACTCTCTCAATCTGCCTTCATAGGAGAGGTGCTCCAGCCCTCTGATCATCTTTATGGCCCTCCTCTGGACTCACTTGAGCAGCTCCATGCCTTTCTTGCGTTGGGACCCCAGAGCTGAATGCAATGCTGCAGGTGGGGTCTCACAAGAGCAGAGCAGAGGGTCAGAATCACCTCCCTTGACATTTCTTTACACTTACCTATGCAGCCCAGCATATGGCTGGCTTTCGGTGCTGTGAGCACACACTGCTGGGTCATGTTGGGCTTCTCATCAGCCTACACACCCAGGTTTCTCTCCTTATGGCTGCTCTCAATCCATTTTGTGCCCAGCCTGTGCCTGTGCTTGGGATTGCCCAGACCCAAATGCAGAACTTGCACTTGATCTTGTTGAACTTCATGAGTTCACACTGGCCTAAGTCTCCAGGCTGTCAAGGTCCCTCTGGATGGCATCCCTTCCCTCTGGCGTGTCAACTGCACCACACAGCTTGGTGTTGCCATCAAACTTGCTGAGGGTGCACTCAATCCCACTGTCCATGTCATCAACAAAGATGTCGAACAGCACTGGTCACTTTCATATGGTAGCCTTCTCTCCTTCCAATAATGTTTGAAAAGTCCATGCCATAAAACATACCAGTAGCGGTGCTCAATAGAGTGAGCATGTGGAATAACTCAATCCTGAGCAAATTATTTTTCCAAATCCTTGTTTAAAACATGACTTGTCTGATTGGCTTGTCTTACTGCAGCCACTTCTGGAAGCAGTTCAACTCTTAGGTTTCTCCTTTTATAAGGCATGAAAGAAAGCATCACTTCTATTCAGCTTTTTGCATTAAAATAAACTTTTGGACTATGATAGGCTGTTGCTTATTTTTTTCTTCTCTGAGCATTTTAATCACTCTAGTCTATCCACACATTGACTAACATGCACAGCGAGACAAGGTGTCCTGTTACAGCTCTCTCTGGGTATCCCATTCCCCTCCTGCTCTTTTTTTAATAGAATGCTAGCTGTAACTCTAATGCTGACAGGTCCTGGATTTCAAGCTAGCTAGCTGATCAATATAGGAGCAGAAGACCTCCAGAACTGAAAAGAATAGAGCTGATCACTGAATGGAACACATCCATTGACTCATATACTAGAATTAAAGATGTGGGCTATTTTTAATCAGAGAAGGGTGCTGACCAATGGTTAGCATAAATTAAGATGATCAGCAATAACATTCCTTGGTGAGAGTATCCACATATGGATTTCTTCCTAAAAGTTGTAACTCCAGCTGTATTCGAGCTCCTTGGTGCAAGAAGACATCAATACAATTGCAATAAAACCAACAATGCAGTTGATGCTTAACAGAGTGAAAATAAGCTTGTTTGTTCAGAAAGTGAATGTAATGTATTAAAAGCACAAGTCAAAATACTGATCTGTGTTGAAAAAGAAATCCTTTTATGTATTTCTAAAGACAGTATTTGCTATTCAATATTAATATAGGATATCCCTCTCTTCCATACAGATAAAAATCCCTGCAGAGGTTTACATATCATAGAACCTATTAGCACACACAAAACCTGCTTGTCCATCATGGGTTAAGGGATTCCTGGCCTATCAGCAATCTTCCACAGAACTCTAAATATTATACATTTTTGCTGCTTACACTGCAAGGGAGAAAGAGCTGACAAAAGCCTTTGGCCAGTGAGATCAAAATTGGGGATGGGGGGAGAAAGGGGAGTTTAGCTTATTTACATTTTTGCTTTGTTAGTAAACTGGAATGGTTGGAGCAGGAGGGAAAGGGGGAAAAAAAAAAGACAGAAAAGTGAAATTAACAGCCACTAAATCTTCTGGCAACAGCAGTGCATTTTGATGATGTGCTGCATCAGCTTCCACTAATGGTTTAGGGTTGAATCAGGCACAGTTCAAGACCTAAAGCAGTGCAGGGCATCACATCTCATTCTTTGGAAGAACACATACCCTAATTATGAAGATGGCTACAAAATAAAGAGACCAGAATTTTTGGCAAAGCAGAATAATAATCTACTTAACACAAACCAGAATGTAATTCTGAATCCCACAAAATCATAAAAGACTATGATTTCATAAAAGACTGGAGGAAAGGGTGTGTGAAAAAGAAGTGATACCCTTCTGAGAGAAAACTTTTTCTGAACAAAACCCATCTAAGTTACTTTTTCTGCTCTTAGGGGTTAATCTCCCTGATCTATTCCAGTCAAGTGAATGGAAACAAAGGCTGTATATGTGTGTGCCACTTACCACACAATATATCTGTCCAGTATTTCAGAGAGCACAGGAAGGAAATGCCCACTGAGCTAGGGACGTGCCAATGTCAGTGCCGCCTGTGCCAGTCCATTCCCGTGAAATCTGTGGCGTGCGGCAGAAAGCAATTCAGGGCGGCAGGCTTGCAGTGGGGTGGGGAGACAGCTTAAACAGGCAGTGGGAATAGAATCAGCCATTTGGGAGGTTTAATAGTGGCTGTTTGTTTGTCTGCCCTTTTGATGTTAAATTAGTCTTCAACTTTGTTGTGAGGAAGGAGGCATTGGGAAAAGGACGCTTCTCTTCCAGTAAACCCTGGAAAAGCAACACCTTTATTTTAAAGGCCTTCCCACCAAGAACCCCCTGCAACATTTTGGCTTTCTCTAGCCATAGCTATCAGCAACACAACAGCTGCTCATTTTACAATGACTTGCTGGAGAGAGAATGATTGAAAGAGCCAATCTATGTCACATGGAGAAGCTGTGGCACAACATCGCAGGAGGTAATAGGAGAGGAATGAGGTCAGAACAAACAAGGGTAGGGTGAGAACGGAGAGGAAAATAGCAGCGAGCAAAATTATTGAAGGCAATGCCGTAGCACACAATCTGTTTAAATATGGGCACAACCTGAACACTGCAAACAGCCACAGAAATACAAACAAGCTCCGTGGTACTTCTTTATAGGGTCTCGTAAATATGGCTGCTGAAAAAAGCTACCTCAGTCCTACCAATGAAGCACAACAGCAGGAATACACTTAGGTGAAAGCACAATCGAATTCATATAGCTTGAAAGCCCCAGCACCTGGCAGCGTCCTACTAGTTGCAGAGTTTTAAAGAGCAGCTTTGTTCATGTAGCCTGAGAACCAAGGTGGCAGCAGCAGCAGCGACGTTCCTGCAGCTGCCTGGCTCCCCTCTGGAGAGAGCTTACACCTGGGAGTTCACCTTTATCAACAGTGCTGCAGAGAGCAGGAACTCGCCCATGCTGGGGCAGCAGCAGTGGGTGGTTTTGATTTAGTGCCATTCATAAAAATCCTTCCTGAGGAAGAGTTGCTTTTATGTGACTGCAACAGCTCAGAAAAGAAAAAAAAAAAAGCAAAATGGTGGCGATGGTTTGTATGAAAAGGCAATACTTTTCACTAGGCCAGTCACAAAAATTAGCTTTTGGGCTCTGCTGAAGCGATGAAGTGACTCTGACCCTGACCTGTGGTCCCGATCCCCTTTCATTTTTACCTCAAAGGGATCAACTGGTTTCATAAAAAAATTTAATTCTCCCTACACTCTGTTCTGTTCTTATTTATCCTTACCTATCATGGCTACAATAAAGCTATTTTCAATGTTATAACTTTCTTTCCCCATTCAGCAATCAGGCTGCTAAAATGCCAATCCATTTACTTGCCTGAATCTGACTGTGGGAAAATGTTACCTTTCCAGCTAGGTGGGACTCCAGAGGACAAAATGGATGGGCTTCACCATGTACTGTAAAATATACTGCATACACAAAGCTACCATACTGCACATAATACAAATACTCCAGTCCTGCTGCTGTCCCTGACCCACCTGAGCACATGCTGACAGTCAGTGGCTGGAAAGGGAAGAAATAACTGCAGGGCACACATGAAGCATCAGGGCTCGACATGCTCAGACCACATTTAGTATGCAACATTCCTGTGTGCACTGAGCTTACTCCCCTTTGCTTATCTAGTTTAACTTCTGTATACAAACAGGCACCTATACTTAACACAGATACTTTTGTTCTGAATACCAAAACACATGCTACTCACTGAATTTTAACCCACATTTGGTTTACAGCACATCTAATGAAAAGGCATCATTGCTTTTGTTTCTTTTAACTGAGCTCCATGTTGGCTTTTCGTGGTTTTGTCAGAAACTGATGTTATCCCTGGGATAATGTCAGCATTCTCCTGCTCTTAGGAATTCCCCTAGTATTCAAAATGCCAGAAAACAATCAAAAACTTGGGTATCAGAAAGAGAATAAACTCATCTGAACTACCAAGTGCACACTGCTGCCTGACTCCCTGCAAGTAACATGCAAGACGGATGGGGACAAGGTAAGAACTGGAGTAAATGCATGCCTGTTTTTAATTCTGAGTGTGTTAAGAGATTTCCACAATTTTCTGAAAGTACATGAATGACTGTGTGTCACACTATGTGGCACAAGAGACCGACTGGCAAGCACGCCACTGGCATTTCAATCACTACTGGCGGAGCTGGATTCCTAGTAACTCGTTGACCTTTGCAGTACTAAGAAACATCTCATACAATATTCTCTATTCATGTCCAAAATCACATTATCACAATACAGGGTCAGAAAACCTCTGCCTCGTCTTGTGGGTCTGAAACCACCACACAAGTCAAAGAGCCAAAACTAACAGAAATACATAGTAAAACCAAAAATGGGACCCTGTAAATAATAGGGAGAAACATGTGACAGATAGATGACACACAAACCAAATACAAAAATTATGACCAAGTATTCACATTGGTTGATGATAAAGAAGTTTATCAAACACATATGTGGAGTCAAGCTCAGAATTTTGAGCACTCTGAGGGTTTGGCAGCTGAAGTTCAGATGGAATTTAACCATGCTTTAAGTCTGCATTATATTTTCCCAGAAGGCAGCCCTGAAAGTGCAGGATTCTCAGAAAATAAATTAATTCATATTACAGGAGTATTTATTTATTTAATAAACTAGTCTATCAATTTAATTTTGTTTGTTGTAACAAACTTACCTGGAATACTCGCTGGAGAAATGGGACCAGATCTTGACTGATTGCTTCCAACAGGTGAGCCTACAGGGGAAGGCGATGGGCCCCCAGGGATGCCAGAGAGATGTGGAGAAGCATGAGGGGAGAACGGAGACTGTGCAGGGTTGCTCTGCTCCCCTTGGCTGCTCGTAGAGCCTGATGCGCTAACGGCTGAGCTCAGGGTCGCTTCGGTTCCAGTCGGCAAGTCATCAATGGATCCAGATAAATCCTGAGGAAAAAGAATGTATGTATTCCTATGAACTCATATAGTACTCAGGACACAGGACTTGAGAGCTGGCATGGCTGCCAGCTCCGTTTGTTTACTTATTGTAGCAGATAACTAAGAAGTTGTCTTCTAATGTTGGCTCACATAGTTAAATGATGGCAGAAAACAAGGACAGTATATACAATTCTCCAATTAATCTCTAATTCTTTCAAGAAAAGAACAAGCAAGGGCAAGAAATGAACTGGAACCAAATTCACTCAACACTGAATTTAACCTTTTCCATCTGGATTAAGCTTTCAAAATTAATCCCACAAATTCTGCCTGACAATACTAAAACTAATGAAAATGATACATCAGTTTCACTTTCACACAGTATTTCATTTTGGGGTTTGCTACCGTTAACTATCACAGCTTATATACTTCACTCTTTAAGCCATCACCAGAACGAGAGAAGGGTGTAAAATATGCAGCTCTTCTAACCCTCATATGCAGCTCCTTCAGTCTGCAGAACAGGCACAAGCAGAGGCCCAGCCCTAAGTAGCAGCTCAGGACCTGCTGGCCACCTACAAACAACAAAGGCCTCTTCCCTATTTCCATCAAGCACCAGTGTACAACTCAGTTTCTCTTCCATTTTGTTTGATCACAATGCTAACCAGTTTCTCCATTTCAGTTTGTAACTGCTGCATTTTTCCATGAGAAACTTCCTTCGTAGGTCAAAGCACATCTGAATTCTAACTACACATTGCTAGGCATACTCCCTAAGGCTGTAACACAGGAGTTATACTGGTCTTTGGATCTGTGGGAGTACTTCGTTTTTTTAAATCACTGTAAAATCAGACATGAAAAACTGAGAATGCTGGGACAAAGCAAGTGTGTGCCCCTTAACTGCCAGGGAAATTCCTAAGCAATCACAGAAAAATCTCATATAAAATGAAAAGTCACAAAGAAAGCTGTGCTTCTGTGATTACTGGCAAGGCACAGGTTAAGGAGCACGTTACTATTTCTGTTACTGAATTAAGGTGCAAACAAGAGGCACAGAGCTACCACACATTTAAAATGACCTTTGAGGTTTTCAATAACTGGGATGACACGGTGTATTACTTTGGCTGCTTCACTTTGACTTCACTTGCCTGGCTCATGCAAGTGGTTGCACCATAGACAATGATACCCATTGTCTGCGTAGAAGTCAGTTATGGACTGAAAAAGAACTGGGTTCTCCCTGAGCAAAGAGCTCAGTAAGCAAAGCCTTACTGATACCTAATTTTCATTACAAAAAAATAAATGTGTTTATAGAAGCTACAGAAATTGGACAGAATACAAAGTAGTGTGTTTTGAGTAAGATGCTGACCAGTTATGTTACGTGGAAAGCTCACAGCCAGTCTCCCCTAAGACAGACAGTCTTTCAAGTCATGGAAAAAGTAGGATTAACAATGTAAACACCAGGAAAACTCATTAGAAAACACCTAGAACACTAGATGTTATTCCTCCTCTTGCATAAAGGTAGTAATACAATTCACTCAGCTTATCTCTCCACAAGACACCCCGCAGGCCTCATTTCCAATGAATTTCCACTAATACTTGAAGCACAACTCTCACCACAGGTTAACTTTGCTTTTTTCTGACAAGCACGTGAAAAGCAACAATTAAGTTAGAAACTTCAGACTGTGTGGACTCTGCATTTGCTCAGAGTAGAGTTCCAGATCCTTACAGATGGAAATTTAATTGTGAAATGGGCAGTACTTTCTTTTTCAAAACTATTTTCTTTTTCAAAACTATTAACTGTAGAAAATATGAACACGAAATAACACCGATTGATGCTGTATAGAGCAATGCTAGGGATTTTTCACAGTAGAATGTATTTGGCAAACAGGTACGCAATTACTGCTTTCCATACATAATATGGTATTCTAAATGGAATCAAACCACTGCTGTTGTGATGTGCAACAAATGCTGCAAGAAATGCTGATAAAACAAATGCTGCTGAAAAGCATACATAAACCCTTGAAAACTGAATGTAGCAGAATAGAGCCTATTCTAAAAGAATATAAATTCTGCATAAAAACCCCCAGATTGGTATCCAGCTGAGAAAAGATACAGAAAACACAAGGGTTTATATTTAGAGTAAGAAAGTGTGTGCGTCTCTGTATTAAAGTTTTCATTTGTTTCAGCAAGGCACAAAGTACTTAAAAAACAAACATACTGAAATAATGAAAAGCCATGAAGTGGTTAGCACTGTCCATGATGAAATTATCTCTTGTTCAAAGACCAAGCCAAAACCTGACCACTCCCTGCAGTATCTCTCCAGCTTGCTGAGCCTGCATGTGGGGAATAACATGGGGAGAAGAGTGAAGTCCTTCCATCAGGTCACATCTGATTGCTACAGTCTCCTGTGGGGATGGAGTGTTGGAGGAGTCCCAGGTGTTTCTTCAAGTGCCTGCCTTCCAGGGATTTTCTCACCAATCTGATGCAACTCCTTCACAAAAGTGGAAGAGGAAAGCTATTTAAATAGCAAGGCCCCATCAACACCCCAACTCCCCCCCGCCCCAGCACATGCAGTGGGAACAGACAGGCCAGCCCATGGCACCCACGGTACCTTGTGTTCCCCATGCATGCTCAGCATAAGCACTCGGGTGTCCTCCCCGTGCTGGGGAACTTTGCCATCAACTCAGACGCTGAGGATGCTACGGTAGCATTCATTCATCAGACCCACCAAGAAAGCTCATAACGAGGTTGCTGTCAGGACGGCATGAAAGCTGTAGCCTATCTAGATGCCTGGGCTGTGCTACACAGCCTTAATCTTGTGCTACAGTGGGCTAAAATGAGAAATATCAGCCCTTCTGCAGAGCATGGTTTGCAGATCATTACTTTTTATTTTCTTTTAACACATGCTTTGTGGTCTTACTAGTCCTCTAAGGTAGAAATCCTGAGTAGGCAAGCACCTGGGAAACTTCCAACATACAAAGGCTTTAGGAACACCTCTGTTATCCACAAAAGCTAATTGGGAAATTACAGAGGAGAAGAAAGACTTTATGTGAAGCACCCAGACAGAAAGAGCAGAAGTCTACTTACTGTTCTGCTATTATAAGTATTTTAATGCTTGCTTTTACCTCAGTTCAACAGAACAGTAATGAAGTTGTGTGCAATTTCTACATCACAAACATTTATTTATATATAAAATACTGTACATATACACAATTATATACCTAAATTACATGGATATTCTTGCATTTACTTAGCATAACCATACGTAAAGCTATTAAAAAGCCTACTAATAAGAGAAATTCACAGTGGTTTAAGCAGATAGCCTAGTTAACAAAGAAGCTCTGTAACTAATACTCCTCCAGAGGACAATTTAGTCAGCAGGGCACCAACTCTATTCTTCTTTTATAAGTACTATCAGATCTATGATGCCTGTAAAGAACAGAGAGACCTTACTTACTGCATCTCATTCAAACCAAGGCACCTTCAAGCTACAGTGCTTCCATTTATCTTGTTGGAAAGTTGGCAGGTTAGGTAATTGCTGGGATTCTTTTAAGGAGATGAAGTCCTCATACCCTAAGGCATGCCTTAAATTTTGCCTCTTCAGAGGCTTTTTCTGGAAAGTACTCTTTTCTTCCGCTAAAATGCAGGAAGTCTGGAATTAGCAGAAATCTCTTGTTTCTTGCAGATCTGTTTCTACAGTAATTTTGTTATTCTTGCCTATGGTACTGGTATGACTCAAAGTACACCAAATCTAAGAAAAAAATGAAAGTAATATTTTTCCCCTGTCACAAATCCGTATTACGGTTTTGTATTCTCTATGTCAGCTTTACATTCTGTATTATGCAGGACACCCCAGCCAGCTTTCAAAGTTAATTTCTAGATAATACCTTGATAACACACTGAAATGTCCCTGTGCAAGATCTATCTCTTTTAGCAAAGTGTTTTATCTCTGACTGTCTTCACTTCCAGCCTCACCTTCCACCCATGCACAACCTTTATTCTTGTCCCACTGACAAGTACAAGAGCTAAAATGAACAGGATCACATTGTGCTTGGGATTATAATGTTATGCCTTCCTGGTGGTATGATCTTATCAGACTGACAGGAGGGACACTCTTGAAACAGCACACCAATTTACTACTGCAATACAGGCAGCAAGGGGTAGAGAGAAGTAAACTGCTTATGTAGAGCCAGGAAACCCAAAGTTACTTACAAATGCAGTGCAAGAAAAAAAACAAAACAAAACAAAACAAACACCCATATATAATATAATAATGTAAACTTAAGGAATACACACAGATCCAATAAGCAGCCAAAAAGAAGACTATAGTAACTCTGTAATACAACCACAGGTTTACACCCAGAGTGTGACAGGATTAAAGCATTCACCACGGAGCAAAAATTTACACTGTAAACACTGCACAGTTGCTGGTTTTGCTCAGGTGTGTCTCAGCAGACATAAACCAAGGTTTCACTAAAGCAATCCCTTGCTAAATACCTACAGCTGAAAAATGAAATCAGTAAAAATAGAAAGCTAAGTGAGCTCCTGCACTGCCGAATTACACCCTATGTTCACTGTCAGGTTACCGTACTTCGGCGCTCTCTATCAGGGATTGTGTGGAGCATATACCACTTGGGATTTATTTCAACTTTCCAGCTATTGCTTATTGGCTCCTTTATGCTCAGGGACTAGAAGAAAAGCAGAGGTATTTTGTAGATATTAAAATTAAAGACACACAAAATCTCCCGGTCTCCAAGAAGCTGAAACCACAAGACTACCATCCGTTTGCTAGCATGAATTACATGGAGGGAACTGCAGCAACTGACTGGCTGCAGGATCAAAGCGCTGCTCACTCCATTCAGGCCTTCCTGCAGTATTTTTATTTGGATGGAAGATGGTGCTGCTCAAAAGACAGGATCCTGCATGAAATATCCATCTCTTTAACATGAATCACTGCCTTAGAAGCAGAATTATATATACATGCAAATATACTTCACATGTAAGTATGTAAATATATATTCAAGCAGACATACACTCTGCTATTGTTTTGGAGCCATGGGGGATTATGAACAATATGCTCTGTAATTGAGATTAACTTTGAACAAATGATTTGGCTGACAAACACACATACACACACAAAGGGAAAACCCACAATAGCTCTGTTTAAATTTCAAGATATTTGTAAGACCTCTTTTCATCACAAAGCAGCCTATAATAGCATGTTTCAAGAAGTCTTCCAAAGGCCCTGCTGGTCACATTGTCGAGGCAGTGAGTGAGCTAACAGCCTCCCATGGCCTGTGCAACTGGAAGAAAACACGGGCATAGCAATGACAGAGGCCACGGGGAAAATGCTTTCATTCTCTAAGGCTGCTACCCTTACATGTGTGTCTTCCTTCCGTGCCAGCTATGTCGCAACCCTCAGTAAGCACACCGAATGTACCTAATGCACATCCTTAAAAAAATTCTTCTTTAACAGGAGAGAGCGAGGCTGCTGCTACATTTTTGCCAAAGTGCCCTTAGTGCAATGAGTCTGGGGACAGAAAATGGGGTTCGTCCTCTGACTCTTGTTAATTCAAAGTTTGGAGAAGGAAAAGCAGAGATTACTTCCATTTCAAACACCTCTTTGAGGAAAAAGCTTGTTTTTTATTAACAAGCACAACTTCTCCTCAGAAAATGCCATTTAAAGGAGAGGATTTGTTTCATACCAAAAACTTACTGCAAGACAATATAGTTGGGTAGAGGCACTTTTTCGTTATTCATGCTACTTGTTGGTCTTATTTTATTCCACTTAACTATAGGTTTTAATGGTTTTAACTTTAACCTCTAAGTGCTGAACTATTCATGCAATATTCTAGATGAAGGAATTTCTAAGTGCATGATAAAACCACTAACTTCTTGCACTAAGTTTAGTGACAAAGCACCACTTGCTGGGGAAACATGTTCCCTTCATTCTGCAACCCTCACATGCTCCCCAAAATAACTCAGTTGCTGAACTGTGTTGCAAGGACTCCAATCAGTATCAAACACTTTCTCTGAGAAGTTTCACAGCGAAATCCCTGAGGATGTAAAATCTTTTCCCCCGGAGCCCTATATTCAGTCACACAATTGAGAAAAAGTGTAAGCAAGCAATGCAGTGCCAAGTGCTCTCCCTGACATCTTTACAGCCTATCCTGGATCCTGGAATTACACTTGTCTTCCAGAAATTACCTACAAAAGGCCAAGTTTGAAAAACAGACTCAAGGCACAGCAATTGCTAAGCAAATGACTGTTTTGGACAGTTCTTACTTGTAATTTGGATACAAAATTCATTTCCAGTCTTAAAAAATGCCATGAATGCTAGTGGCCTTCCTGGCTGCCTAGGCAGGACTGCCACCCTAACGACAAATGCAGTTTTGGTCGGCTGGATACGGCATCTCACTGCAGCATTCAGTTCCCAATTCATTTAAAGAAAGAGTAATTTCTTACTACATTTGTTTAACAAGCATCTGTTTCACAAGGATCTGTGTTTGTAGGACTACCTTAACTAAAAATAAAAACTGCTGACCCATGGATACAGGTGCCCAAGAACAGAACATGCTATGCGTTTATCTGTCAAGACACAGAATGAGAAGAAGTTGCTAAGATGGACACAGTCACACTTCTGTACCTAAACTGATCCACAATGGGACCTTATTTGCTTGTCCAGTTGAGAGCTCTACAGCAAAACCAACTTGGGCCAATTAGAAATTCAAAACTCACACTGTAGCTTAGAGGACCCAGAGGAAAGCCCAGCTCCCTGCTCATGCCCAGTGCCACTCATTACAGGATCTGCAGCTCCCGACAGTTAATGGGAATGGGGCTCCTGAGTTCTCCAACTGCATCAAGAAATCTCCTAATTGCATAACAAAAAGTCACTGGTTTAAAGACACTGACTCTGGTATATGAAGTGATAAATACTAGGCCCATGTGCTATCAAAGCAAATTGATAAAGTCTAACAAGGACTGTAAACAGGTAAGACACACAGCTTGTCTGAAAACAATACTTTTTTATATCAAAAATAAACAGTAAACCTCCAGAACAGAAAAACAATAACACAGCATCTCTCAAGATAGGAACTGCACTCTAAAGCAGAATGCTTAGCATGTAGAATTTCTGAGAACAAAATTTAAACCCAAAAAGCCGTGAACCCTTAGGAGCCATTTGTTTCTCCAGTAGAGTAGCAAAGAAAAATTAACAGTCAACAATTCTTGTAGCTACAGCATCAGCCATTTATCATCAATAAATCATCAACATTTAAAACCAAACCAATGAAAACCACAACAAATTTACCCTATGAAGAAGGAAGAAAAGTTGTAACTGTGTAACAGCAACCTAATGAAATTTCATCGCACTCATAATACTTCCCATCCTTAGTTTCCTCAGCATCAATCTTAACCATTCCCAAACATGAAATGTTAAGGATTTTTCATACAAAGAACAATGAGGTGAGACAGAACAACTTCCTTCTTTAGAGTCTCTTTGGACTGCAACCACTTTCTAGATCACGCAGCCTACAGCTACCTCCCCAGGGAGAAGACAGACTGAACTGGCAGGATAAAGCAGAGAGGAAGCTGACCGAATGAAGGAAAACGCGCACTGATCCAGAAACTTTCAAGCTCTCTGCAGCTTGTTATTTTGGGGACTGCTATCCTTCTCCCTCTCTGTAGCAAGCTCAGAATTTCAAGGGACAATGGGCAGATCCCCTGCTTGCCAGCCCAGCCTCCTTTCCTGGCTGTGCTTCTGGCCATGTTGAATCTAGCATCACCAAGTGCGAAGAAAATACCAGTTCCTGCTGTTCTCCCTCTCATTATGTGCTTGTTCTACTTTCACAGGTGAGGTAGAAAGAAATCCAACCAAGCGAGCAAGGAGAGAGAAGTACTGAATCACAGGAAAGACAAACATGGATTTGAACAAAGCGTATGAGAAAGAACAAAACATTACCAAAATCAATATATGGGTCAGCAGATCTGAAAGATGCCTAAAATTTTAGCAGGAGCAGCAGCAATACATATTAGAACTTACTGCTTACTCCTTTATTCTGTTTAATCTGGCTACCATACTTTCGGGAACTTGCAGCACGTGTAGTCAGACACAGTCCATCTATTAAAAACCCTGAGATTTTGCAAGTGTGGCTCAAGCAAAAAAGGAGCAAACACCACTTCAGAATACTGCAACATGAAATGCAGTAAAACTCACACCATGTCTATCCCGCAGGACGCCCACATGCGATTGCAGGGCAGAGATTCTCAATAGGTCTATGCAGGGCAGCTCACGTAGGAGAAACTCTTCAAACACAACCACACAACCTAACACAGTTTATCATACCTCACTATTTACTACTACAGACACACCTTGAGTCGTAACACACCTATTTTGCAACTCCTAATTAACATCCTTCTACATGTGCTTTTCAGACTACCCCACACTGTATTCAGAAGGCATTAGCCATGGTGTTAAGAAGTTTGGACCTACAATACCATGTACTTTGTAGACTGCAGTTGAGAGAACAGAAAAAGTGTTGGTCCAACAATCAATTGCTCAGTGATCACTGAAAGCAGCTCTTTTCCTCCCACAGTAAATTAAGCTACTTGGTAATACGAGCTGTTCCAACTTCCCAAGGCTACCAGCGTGTGGATCACAATAACTTAAACAACTGCTGAACCTATACACCTGTATGTCCAAGGTTTAAAAGCTCTTGATCTACAGCACTTTCCTTTTTTTAATTCTTTTTGGCATATTAATATCCTTTGTAGAGTTATAGTTTGATAAAAAGGATGTCCCAGCAGGTTACCGTGGGAATAAGGATCTACAAAATATAGTTTTTCATTAGCTCAGGACTTGTGCATGCATCATACTGTGTCTCTTTCTTCTCTCTCCCACAGCACCCTGTAACTAAATACCACAACTCAATGAGATGGTAAATAAGCCACAGACACATCTTAAACTTCAAAAACACAGGTGCTCCCATAATTTTCCATCTTCTCCACTTGAATCAGAAGCTGAAAAGAACTGACAAATGTATACACCAAGAGGAAAGATAAATGTTAGAAAGGCTTCCTTTTAAAGGAATGGAGTAAGGCGATTTGCCTCAGAGAACACTATTAATTAATTAGTTTTTATTTAACAGAACTTGGACAAACTGGATATGCAGTGTTGTACTTGGCTATCAGACAGAAATGAGTGTTACAACATTTACTGCAGTAAATTCAGCTTCCTTTCTCACTCCAGACTCATTCTGTCAGCATCACACAAGACGTTCTCGTTCTCCTCCCTCTCTGTTTCCCTTTCCTTTTTTTAAACCCAACACAACCCCAGTGGCATGCAGTTTGACAACCAGTAAAGCACAAATGGGGCTGTGATAGCTCAGGCTCTGCTTTGCTCCACATTCCCCACCATGCACACAAACTGCTTGATCCTTTGTGAGGTTTATGGGCCACAGCAGCAAAACCAAACAATTATGCTTCAAGAGCTGCTCACTCAACCCCTCCCACCTCTTCATTTTCCAGTAACCTGGGAAAAGGCTGGGAAACCCAAGATGGTAATAAAGCAGAAACCAAACTTTCAGATTGTTTCTCACACATGCCAGCTAGAACCAGACTCCCTCATCGCCTGGAGTTCTGGAATTCACATCTCGCAGTAATTCACTGCTGGTTGGGCACACTATTGTGCAAAACAATTGAGCAGCAAGGGAACGCGATATTTTGAGATGATAAGGCTTTGACAGACTTCTGTTTCAGAAGCCTCTATATAAATTTCAGAAGGCTTCTGAAGTGTCCTGGCCTCAGATTCCTTTTGAAATAATGTCTTGATTACCCTAGTAAGAAGCATAACTTGTAGTGCTCCAGTTAAGAAAGGTTAGGGTTAGGGTACCTATCTACTGCTGAGCATGCTGTCCCAGCCAAGCTTACTGGGGTGGGACAGGTATCTTGAATCTAAGACTATGACATGGCTATCCTGATCGTTGAGTACATTAAGCTAGTCTTTGTCCAACAGGTTCATAATTTCAGGGGCACTCCTGAAATCCAACGTATTAGGAGAAATGTGGAAGAGTCACTACAGAAGTGCAAACCCATGCAGTCTATGAAGCCTACAGAAAAAGCATTATAGCAGTTATTACTGTTCCTTTAATTAATGTATCACAGAAAGGAAATATTTCCACAATGAGTTGCAAAGGCTAGATTTTCATGAGTTTCTGACTGCCTGAGCATGCTTCAAAGTTGCAGCTTTTTCTTAGCACAGAAAAGACAGGGAGTCCTGAGTTCTTTTAGATAAAGCTTTCAGTAGGTTGTTCCTGAAAAATCTTCCTTGGCTTGACAGGAGGAGGTTGGTATTGCAGAGAACTACCAATTCAGTGTGATGCTAGTAAAAATGCTCTGAGAAAAATTCCAAGAGTCCAAGGGCAGAATGACCAGTGTACAGCAATTGTGATTTGCACAAATGCAACTGCAGCTCCATGCACCACAATGGGTAGACACTCAGTGGAGCTTTACTGAGCAGGGTGCTCTCATTTGCCCTCTTGTGCAATTGTGCTTTACCCAGCCCTTCATCTGAGATGCCAGTGGTCCTTCCCCATCACCTGACAGGCTGTCCCCCTGCTGCAGCTCCCTTCAGCAAGCACCACTGCTGTACCACAGCCCACAGACATAGTATGAAATACTTGTAAAGAGAATGAAAGATAACTTTTTTCCCCACTAATTTCTATTCTAGTTGCACTACATTTTGAGTATGCTCAAAAACATGTTGAGTAATGTGACAGAGCTGGCAAAAACGGGCTTCAGCCAGAAGCTTCTCTATGATTCTATGAAAGACGGTCTGCCAGGATCCTGTAAGGCAGTGCTCCTTTGCCCTCCTCCCCTGCTGCTGCTGTTCCCCCAAGGAAAACCCATGTCATACACATCAGCTGAGGAACTGCAGGACTTGTCAATGGTGGCACCCTGGTCCTCGCAAGATGAAGCAAAAAGAGACTTCAACCCTGACAGACCTTCAGGTGCAGCTCTACTGCTGATTCTCCATCCTCTAAATTTGTGCCTGAGCTACCTAACACAGCCTGGGGAGCAGGGCTGGAAGGTCTTCTGGGCAATGTGTGTGAGAGGAAGATGGGAAAACAGCAAGCTCCATCACGGCACAGCTCATAAGCAGTACAGCTCAAGAAGAATGTGGTTCTTACTCTAATGAAAATTTTTCTGTGTGGCTTGTAAGGTCATTGCTGCTTTGTTCAGTGGTGCCTGAGCATTTGTTCCAGTCCCCTGTTCTGTCTTTATGCTGATGACTACAAATTGAGGCAGCATTTATACACTGCTTTCTTTTAAAAAAGCCCTATGTATCTCACAACTTCTAAGATCTACCTGATGGAACTATCAAACCAAAGCTCATTTCATCCTTTGAGTTATTCATTAGACAGACCACCAAAAAAGAGGGGAAAAACCCAAATCAGTAAGCTGGGATCTTCACAAAGTCCCAAAATACTTTGAAGAGTGCTTGTCAGAACAAACAAATGTACCAAAGAAACAGACAGCCTTATGAATCAAGTAAAGAAGTAAATGAAGGGAAAATATATGAAAATTTCAACAACCATGCCAATCTGTTGCGAGCTGTACCCATGCCAGTGAGCGGCCTCGGGGCGCTGTAGGATTCCTCAGTGCAGTGCCAAGCTCCAGCAATATTGTTATGGTTAGAGAGGAATTTCTCACAAGAGCTAACAAAGGCAGAAGGTCATAAATAAACACAGCAGGATTGCCTTGTCAGTTCTCATTATTAGCGCTGCAGGCACTTGCTTTTCTATGGGCTGCTCGCAGGTTCATTTAAGTGTAAGAGCTCCTCCTCAGAATTTCACATGCTCATAAATAAAGACAACATTTCTTAAGAAAGATAGGCACACCTAAGTTATTTTTTTTTTTATTACTTTTTATGCACACAGGGGCATATGTGCATAAGCTGCTTGTGCTTTCTGCAGCTGTCCTGTCCATATGCACCACATGAGCTTCCTGCACTCACTAAAAGCTTACATGCAGCTAACCCAGAGCTGCAGCATCCTTCTATACTGGCCTCCGGTACGCTGTTCTGGCCTCTGTCAAGACTGTGGCCACAACAAATGAGGACAGCTTTCCTACTGTAATAATGGTCACCAGAATTACAACTGGGCAGGAAATGAGGCTGAGCAACTAAACCGATCCTGACGTGTGTTATGCAACTAGGAAAGCACAGCTGTGTGATCATTACTGCAATTATAAAATGACATTTAGTGTTAACTTTCTTTTCTTAACTGGATTTTGAAACACAGAGAGGACAGTACCCATAACTCCAGGGGTACAAATGTGCAAAGAAAGGAAAGAAAAGTTCTTAAGATCGAAAGTGCTGGTCCTTCATGTCCTGTCCAAACTTAACAAACAGCTAAGCGAAATCACCTCGCTTCTCTCCTACACATAACTACCTATCTCTATTCATACCTATATGAGTGAAAAGTGAGCTGTATTAAAGTAGATACAGATTAAATACTGATTTCAAGTTGCATATATAGTACTTTTCAGAATATTAGGCAAAATTTAGAGATCAGCAATGCCATCTCCAGAATAGTTTTAATTTCTGTTGATTCCACTGGAATAAAAAAAAAAATAAAAAAAAATGTAAAGACGTGAAGAAAGTTCAAAAGTCACAACCTTGGAAACGCAACCATTAAATAAAAAGTAAGGCCTTATGTTATACAGGGGACAACTGGGGATGCCTGGTAGCAGGAAGAACACTGCTCAGACACCATTACCTCCCAACATGACAGAGGTGGCAGAGAACATAGTTACTCACCTGCCAAAAACCACCCCAAACACAGCTCCCTCCTGTGAACTGTACTGAACACTAATGTGCTGGTTTATGAAACAGTTGTGTCTACCTTTCTAACTGGCTAAATTTTGACCAGTGTTATTGTTACTACAATCCATGCTATCCAAATTCTCACCCTTTAAAACAAATTGCATGACTGACAAGCAAAAGCCCCGGTGCCTTGTGTGCTTTCTGTAAGAAGCTGAGGAAAATCACTCTCCTTCCAGCCTGCTTCCCATCCTATCTCTTCCTATCAAAGGAACTCAGGTTGTTAGTCCTGATGTGCTACAGCGGAAAAACCATGTTCAAAGAACTGTTTCTCTCCGCTGCGCAGCCCTTCATTACACACCATTCATCATTATCAACATCAGGAGCTGTTGGATCAGCCCTTGTGAATGAAAAATCTCCCTGATTAACTTTTAGGGGCTGCCAGCTTGCTCTCTTTTGCCTCCATGCTTAAGCAGGGTTTGCATTCTCGGCAGCAGGCCGCCAGCTCACGATACAAGGACAGCAGCCTCTCCCTTCAGCCAGCTGGAACACACAGAGCCATGTTCCAAACTGCTGGCCCTATTTAGCTGACTTCTATCAGACACAACACTGAAGGTGCTGGGGAACCCACTTTCTGTCCGCACACCAGCAACGATGTGCTTCTTACCTCCAGCCTGCTTGAGAGGAAGGAGCTGCAAGAAGAGGAAGGAGCTGGAGTAAAGGATAACAGTTTCCAGCTGGTCAGTCTCTCTTGATCTGTAGGCAAGGTGCCATTAGGGCATGGAACAGGCTGTAATCCCCTCTCCAAGCACAGAAATGGAGATGCTTCTCTATTTCTAGCCTTTTCTCTGTGTTCAGTTCCCCTGACTCTCCACCATCTTGATTTGGGCCTCCAGCTCCTGCACTGGCACCATCTTGGCCAGTGGCACCTTCACCAACCCTCACTTCACTGTGTATGCTCCTTTCTAGTTGTGGGGCAGGAGGCCTGCAGCACTGCTGGCTGTGGGGAGGGAGCTCAGCATGGTGGGGCCCAAGAGCCTCATCAGCTGAGGAGCAGGGTGTCTGTTCTCCACTGCAGAGTGCTCAGGGCTGCAGAGCCTCAGAAGATGTCATCCCAGCAGCAGGCAGCACACAAACCCACCGGACACCCCACAGAAAGGGAATTTTGTCTGATAAAATACAATCTCTTTTCCTTCTTACTGATAAATCATAGGGACAAGAACCCTCCAGAAAATGGATGTGTAAACTAAGGGGGGAAGGGGTGTGTGTGTGTCCCATAATAAATTATATTCAAAGGATAAACACATGAAAATGGACATTTTTGCTCCTCCTTACCCACAGAGTAAGATGTAAGAGAACCGAACTGGGAAGACAGCCCACTTTGTGAATCAGAGGCCACTGAAGCAGGCCATCTGCGACCTAGCGCAGCTCTCCTCACATGATCTCACGGTCTGTCCCTCCGCGGCTGGAGGCGGTGAACAGCTTCATGTTGGCTCTTGCCATGTCTTCTTGACTTGTGCATCTCAAGTATGGGTGTTTCTGAGGCAGGATAACCCACTAAAAGTAGTATTTACATATTTTTCCTCAGTTTTTTTCTTATCAGTATTTTTAAGACATTTACCTATCAGACACATTACAATTAATTTATCTTCCCTTTAATGTGAGGTGTCCCTGCCCATGGCAGGGGGGTTGGAACCAGATGATCTTAAGGTCCTTTCCAACCCTAACTATTCTATGATTCTATGATCAAAGCATATTTACTTCCATAGAAACACTCCTCTGCCACCGATTTCAAAAGGAGAGCTGGGTTTCAACCCACTCACTCAAACCTGCACTTGTGTTAATTCTTGCATCTTGTTAATTATTTCAGAAATGGACACAAGTCAGACTTAGACCTACTAACTGCTGCGAGCTACGAACAACATTAGAGCCTAGAAGGATGTTTCTAAAGGGTCTCCATGGCACTTTGAAGTTGCAGTGGAAAGACCTTCAGGTTTCAAAGACACATATTTTTTTACCCCTTCTTTTTTTTAGTAGAAAACAATGGTTTTTGTTCTTCAGTGTTTGTGGTCACATTTCAGCAGCAAGATACCCATGGCTTTTTGGCATTTTTGGCATCTTGAGCTTATTTTACATAGTTACACATCTGGAGATACATAAAACATTATAAAAATGTTTCAAGGACTTCAGATTTCTAAATTAAATACTTTCCCATATTCAGCACTATACATTTCATTGCCGTAGATACACTACTGCAGAGTTTTTCCTTCAGGAGCAGGAAACATTTATTTTGTAAAGCCTGAAAAAGGTCATTTTACATTTTTTAAGAGAGTGAAAAAATTATGCAAAGAACAGTCAAGGAAGGGGAAAAGAGCAGGAGGCATATTTCTCTTAAGAATTATGGAGGTATTTTCTTGTTACAAAATACCATTTGTTATTTTTCAATCAAAGAAAACTGCAAGAAAAGACTAAAAAGGTTGAACCAACTACTCTAAAAAAATTATGAATGTACCAAAAAAATCACAAATAGCACATTAATGTCAGAGTGTTGCCTCCCAATGACTTCTCAGGATTTTAATTTTGCTTTTTAAAGGTAGAAAAGCAGACAGAAGCAGAGAAGGCATCATTAGACTAAATCCAGCCTGCTTAGACTTAATTTTTTAAGCTAAAACCACTGAACTGAGTCCATGATCTATATCCGTTTGTACCTGACCACTTCAGCCATCCCTGACACTTGACCTGCTTCCAAAAAGCAAGAAGTCCAATTTAAGTTGGCGGCCCTATGGGGAAGTAATGGTTTGACCCTTGTCCCCTCCACCGCAACCGTTCCAATTCTCTAATGATTTCCCTGCAGGGTTCATTTACCAGTTCTGGGTCAAAGACCAGCTCATCCACGAAGGCAAGGGGCAGCACAAGCCGCTGCATGATGGATTTGAAAATAAGTGCATCGTAAAGGAAACCTCCATCAATTAGGGATGGCCTTTGAATTCAAAACAAAAGGAAGCAAAGTGCAAATCATAATGTCAATTCTGTTCACTTTAGCACACAAAAATACATGTGTTGAGAGACATATTCTAGCTGAGGTACAGAACCAGCAGTCATCCTAGCACAAACAGTCCCCATTCATCCTCAGAGGGGATGGCCTTTTGCTCACTCTGAGCAACTGGGAAGTCGAAGGGATTCACTATTCGATTCCAGGTAAGCTTTTGATACATCTGAGTCTTCAATATTAACCACACTGTGACTCTAACCAGAAATATTAAGACCTGCTATAACTAAGAAGTAAAAGATTACCCAGATCCACTTTCACTTTTTTGGAATCTGTGACTTCATTTACCTTTACACGGAACATTTTCCAAGAGTTCCAAAAAAGCATGAAGAAACTTCTTTATAATGTTTCAAAATCAGCATCTAAATATCACAATTTGTCAATGAAACTTTTGTCTGCCTGTGTGCAGGAGTATGACTCTCCATTCTTCTGCCTAATACTAAAGTGTATAATTTTCTAACACAAGAAGCACATAAATATATATTTTGGCTAAACCAGAAAGAACGGAAAGAACATAAAAATTCCCAAAACTCACTAATGTGACTTTCTAAAACAATGTATGTCTGGGAGAAAAGAAAAAAAAAGTGTGAGTGTTAAGACTGAAGATAGCCAAATTTAAACATAGAGGGGAGAGAAAAAATTATAATGAAAACACTGTGACAGCCAAACTTTTTAAAGCATTTGTTCTTCATAAATTCAAAATCTAAAGGCTATGTAAACCCCTCAGTACTGAGCCCATCAAACTTGCTGACCATGAATCTTATGAACTACCTCCCGAAGCCTTTAGTACTGTCACCTCTGCTTTGGCAAAAGTGAGGAATGGGCAGCAACCCCTGGGATCTGATTGAACAAGATTTGTCTATGCAGTCAGGATGGCTGAGAGCAAGCTCTTGCTGCCAAGCACACCATATGTGACAGGAAAACTTTTGTTAATGAAAACCATACTGATGTACTTGTTAACGACTTGAACACCCCAGTAATTGAATTTAAACCAGTTAACTATTCACCAGGGCTTCATCAGCCCACCTTCATCTTTACTCCTGTGTTATTTCAAAGCAACTGGAAGAGTTTTATACCACCACCACCCTTCCCACCACAACCTTTTCACTGTGATGTGAGCTCAGAAAGCCTAGCATTTAAGCAGCCCATTTGAAGTGCTCTTAACTGCATTTTTGAAAGAACAAAGCAGTTTTATAACTCCCTCTATACAGACAGAAGGCACTTATCTGAGAACTTCTCTTATTTTCCACCAGTAAGTTACACCGGTACACAACTGGCTACCACCACGGTGACAAAGTCTGTCTGTTCCCCACTAGGGATCTATCACACGTATGTTTCTGTAAGGATTTTGGGTTTTTCTATTAAAACAGATGAAGGAAAGAAACAAAGCCCCCCCACAAGCACTCAAGCCACAGTACAAAAAATGTTTAACACAGAAGTTTTTCAAATACCTCATCAGCAACACGATTTGAAAGCTGAATTACTAAAAGGTTGCAATTATAGAAAGATGTTTTGCAGTAATTCTTTGAAATGCAGTAATTCTTTAATTTCTTTTCTCTTATTTTTCATCAATTACATTTAATTTTCCTGTGAGTCAACACAAGGGAGCTGACAATAAAAGCCTGATGCAGTAAACCTTTCTGGAGGCCCTTAAACCAAGTGACTTCAGCTTATAATCAGGATATACTACAACCAGTATTCACAGCTACCCTCACTGTGACTCCACTTCAGCTCAAAAGTGTGGGTTTGCATGATTTCTTCTGGGCTAGCAACATTTTGCCTTTGTAGTTGTATGTAAAGAATGGCTTATTGGAAAAAAAAAAATACCTAAATTGTTTAGTTTTACTTGAATTAAATTACTTTGTGCATTACATTTATCTCACAGAGCCCACAATTTGCTACTGCCATTTATTTACACAAATTCTGCATCTGATGAACTTATTGGTGAGCACCTACAAAAAATGAAGACAATTCTCTCAGAGTGGTCTTTCTTGCTTCCTAAACTCAGGTGGGAACAGAAAGGCCAATAGCTGTCTTTAACTTCACACTGGGTCTCAGACCAAACAATAATCACTCACACGGCATCAGACCTGCACAACGTTTGGACAGCATCTCAGTGGATGGATAGCTTGTCTGTAGAGATGTGAACTTATCAAGGTCCTGCTTAGTGTAGATATCCAGACAAGCAGTTGGCAGAAAGGTTTCTTCTGCACTAATTACATTCTTTTCCAAAAGTTCACCCTGCCTGGGTGTCCAGGTAATTGCAATTAAGGCAGGAATCTGGTAATTAGAAATTCAAGTGCCCTGCCAAGAACAATACACTTCCTCTTAACGTGCTGCCCAAAGAACTAATTCACTTGGAAAGGACAGAAGCTGATGTGAAGTGGCAGAGTAGATGTTGATTAAGCAACAACCACAGAAATGAATTCCCCTCCCCCTAAAATCAAATTCATTATATCTCATTTAGACTCCTAGAAAGTGTTTTACTACCTTTGGAACATTTAAAGTAAGTGAGAACTCAAAATTTCATCCCTTCAAACAGCAGCATTTTCTACTCCCCAGCCCCAGCTCGTTTGCTTAGAATTGCCAGAACATCTTTTTCAAAGTTGAACGCATAATCCTGGTCATAGTTGCCTTCAATCTCTCACCAAAATGCTAACTTTGTATCATGACTTAGCAGCTACTTACCATGGGCATTATTTGGTAAATACCAAATTACTTAGTAACCTTTGAAATACATTTAACAGAGAACAACAAACACATTATTTTAAAAGTATGAAGCAGAGCCACTCACAATTTTGCTCTCCCACTGAACAGAAAGATACTACACTGGCCTCTGAATTCCAGGTCTGTAGATGGTACTGTTAGGTAGAAATGAATGTTTGTTCAGTTGGACTTTTCTTTTTACTCTCCTAATACGTTTCTTTCTAACTCACAGTTGTTCTTATCAACTCAGAAGAACATCTTTGTCCCAGATATTGGGCTTAGCCTCTTACACTTCACTTTTTTCTTTCACAAAACACAGAAAGCCTTTTTCCACTGGGGATAAGAACACTGTTATTGCGTGTTACCGTTCTATGAGTGTGTGCACATATTTACATGAAGCTACATGGACACAGAAGTTTCTGTCCAAATAAAGGCCTTGAACCATGTGACTGGCTTTAGACATAGCAGTGTCTATTCATTTTTATATAGCTGAATAATTTGAAATTCAAAGAGGGACAGGAGGGAGAAGAGGAAGGGAAATGGGGTAAAGGAGTAATTCACTTCTTTCTGAATAAAAATCTCTACCAGGTCCATGTTTGTGACACATGAGTCAAGGAATGTGCTCTCTCCAGCACCACACTCTGTGGTTCTCAAATAGCTTCTTCTGGATGACACTGCTACCTCTTTTAACAACCTATCCAGGCACTATCAAAGGAGCTTCCGCTGCCTTGTCCTGTGTTTCACCCACTGGAGGCTTCAATAAACTCCCATCACTGGGATTGATCTAGGGATCAAAAACCAGCACAAGCATCACTCACATAATCCAGAAGGCACTTCAGAAACGGAGCCTAGAGCAGCACTGCAAAATGTACATAGAGCCCTGATGGAAAACTATGAAAAGGAAAGGATGCTTTGAATTTCTCAAGATTTGTTGTTGGTTTGCTTTTATAAAGCATTATAACAGCAGTTTTGCCCCCCTCTTGCCCCCAGTGTTTTTAAGTCTAAAAAATTACTCTTGTTCACCCATGACCTCAGTTTCCTATTACCTTAGTGGGTTTCCAAGACTCCTTAGATCATCCCCAGACAAAACTGCTAAAGGAACAAGCTGAGATCATCAAAACCTTACAACTGAAACACTGAAAACAAAATAAAATGTACAGTTTTCACCGCCCACTCCAGAAGTACATCAAGTGCACAGTAAGAAAAGCCTACGGTAAGAAATTACCTCTCACGTGGTGCAGCAAATGCCTCAGGAGCCAGTAATACAAGAAATAAAACTGCTGTTTTGATTGATAGATCTGTTAAAGTTTCTTATCGCTTATTTCCACCAACGTCAGTCAAATAGGTTTTATCTTTTATCAGTAACAAAGTAAGTTATTTTTGCCTCAGAATTTAAATTGTAGATCCTTACAAGTAGAGAAATAGCACTAAGCTAAGTGACAATTGAGGACTAATATTTTCCAACTGACCTAATAATGTACTGAAAGAAAAATAACAAAGATTAACTATTATGAACTAACACTCTGCTCCTTCCTATGATTCATTTCTGCTGATCATAAGCAGGGTGTTTCTTTCAGGTATATTGGGCTCTGTTTTAAGTTAAGCTTCCCATCTATACTTACTGCAGGTACACTTTAGGGCTCAGCGGAATAATAGCCAAAATTCTCTGATAGACAAGCATCTGCATCATGATGCAGTACAGAAATTAACTCCATGGAGTCTGTGTCCACATAACACATTTTACATGTGTTACACGTTTATTTACACATATTTACATGCTATGTAAACATACACACACACACACACACATATATACCCAATACATATAATGATGACAAATCTTTTAAGTGGCAAAGCAGAGTACTGGAAAAATGGTTTGCTCTCAGCAGTATTTGCTGTTATACCATAGTGATTTTTATTTTCCTAGGGAGGTTAAAATTTATTATTCAAGGAGTATGAAAATCCTCTAAGCTGCATGCTGATTTCATAGTTACAACATGCTGAAAGTCACTGGATGCTTTGTACATGGCATAATAGCGAAGATAGTGCTTTGCAGGGAATTTGGACTAGAAAAGACTGAAAAAAGTTAGTAGCCTTATCCCCATTGTATTTACACAAACTTACACAGAAGCAGATGAATAGCTGACTGCAAACACACAGTTGGATAAGATCATTTCCCAGGGTGCTAATGCTATCTGCAAACAAGCAGGGGTGGGCCTCATTCCCTTCGAAATTGCAAGGGTCCATCAGAAACCCGGGAGTGAGAAAAAACTATGGACGGCCACAAACCACAAAGCCAGCAGAGGGATTTAGGCAGAAAAAAGGTATGTGTCATGTCTGAAGCTACCGAATCCCAAGCAGAGACCAGTGTGGATCCACCCTGCTGCTTCTGTGTTCCTGCCGGAGGGACCTGCTCCCACCTGGAGCATGGTGAGCAGGCAGCTCCTTTGCCCCTTTCCAAAACCTCTTTGTCCTTGTCTGTGTCCTGCCAGACTAGAACTATGGCTTAGACCAGGCTATTGCAGTATCATATCCCACTGGCTCTGGCTGGATGTTGTTACATACCCCAGCAGTGTGCCAAGCATTGGCCATGCTCCCCAACACCAGCTGTCATCTGGGGTATCCCACCTCAAGAAGCAAAACTTCTTGGATGTCTCTTTGGGTGGGAAAATGCACTTCTTTTTACATTAAATATGTTATTACACTAGTCACGTAGAATAAACTTTCTCAGATATCAACTTTAAAAATGGTTAAGAAGGGATTCTTATAAGTCAGATTTTTCTATATAATAGTCCATAAAACAAAAACGTTACAGTATTTTACTGCTTTTCGTCAAAGATGCACAGCTTTTCTGAGAGCTGCATCCATTCAACTAATGGAAAGAAGCCAAGGTGCAACCAGAAGCACTCACATTGAGAAATCCAAGTGGTCCTTTTACAAAAATTATATTAACCAGCACACCGCGATATAAATCGCTCCATAAAAGCAGCAAACCGCCTTATAAACTGCTCCTTCAAAAATAACTTTAGAAAAAAAAAATAAGTTAACAATGGGCTGCATAACTGTGAAAGAAGTCGACAGTCCCCAAGTAAGATGATGAAAAGCAGCCATAAAGAAGTTTTGGTGAATGGCAGAAAGAACAAGGTGACAATTATATTTGGGGGAGTGGTTGGGCCCTGCAGATTCTACTTTAGTAGCAGAGCACTGCATCCATCTCAAGCTGGCATCCAGCTCATGAGGCAGGATATTCTAGACAAATCCATTATCATTCAATAATAATGGCTCAAGAACCAGCATCTTCTGGGAAAAAAACCCCATACTGCAATGGAGAAGCAGCAACGTCCCAGCAGTTAGACAGGTTTGGGGACGTCAAGCACACTGGAGATCAATTCCTTCATTTCATAAAGGTTCCATCACACTACAGACACCTTATTTTCCTAACTACAAACTGGAAGTCCTTCCCAAAAACCTATCCACACAGGCCTTCATGGAACAGACCTAAATGCTTTTCTAAACCACAGACAAAGGCTTGCGGAAATGCAAAGGACACAATGGGGAAATTACTGGTTGCCTCCATTGTTTTTCACTGGGTAATCTTTTAAAAGAGAAGATACAGTTTCTAATGACCTTCCCACCCAAAGGGTAAGAGGTTTGTCACTTGTGAGTTATTTGTATACTCTTGCTAATTGTATCTCTACACTCCTCCAATTGCTATGAATATTCATTTTATCTCACTTCTCTCTCTGTGCACTTATTAACTGTATAACACGTATACTCGAGAGATTTTGCGTGTGTATATATATGTATATATGTGCATGGTATTATTTATGTAAATCTATATCTGACCTATGCACACAAAACACACTATTCAGCAGTGGTACCATAGCCCTTAGAAATGAGATTTTAAAGATCTGAACCGCAGCAGAAATTTAAAAGGTTCCAAATCACCAAATATCACCTCAAATAAAAACAGTTCCTTTTACAATGATTTTTTGGGGCAAGGATATGAACTCACTAACCATTTCTTACCATTATTGTTATCATTATTTACTGAGCACTAAACCATGTTTTGTCTTACATATTTAAATTAAGAGAGTAAGCTGCCTAAAAGATCTCATCTTGTTGTGTTTGCTTCTATCTGCTGCTACAGTTTTAAAGCACATTTCCCTTTATTTCACTTTTCCACAAGCCATAAAAAAACTCATTTCTAATTCATCCGTTCGTTCAGCTTAACCTCTCTTCTCAGCAATTAAAGCACTCTGCGCATCCCTCATCTATCACACAGCCAGCTAAATAATGCATTGCGTCCTCCGCTCATCTTTTATCATCCCAAATGACAGGTATTAGCATATCTCCCCAGTCAATTACAGTGCAGCGGAATAATCACAGCATAATTGGGCGAAAGCCACTCTAATCACCAACCCTGCAAACTCACAGAATAAAAACCGAGTGGCAGTTCAGACAGGCCTTGCTCTTGTCCATGGCTCCAGCCAACAAGCTTGGCAGGTCTCCATTTCCTTCTCCCTTTTCAAACTTGTTCTCTGGGGCTAAACTTCTCACAGGCAACTCGTTTTGGTTTTCTTAAAGGAAGACCATGCACACTGATAAATATTACCCAAAGACTATTTGCTAACAAATGCATGCCTGTAATACATCACAGCTGTTTTCTGCCCTTCAGATCATCCAGCGGGGCTCTGCTTTACAGGCTAGCTTTGACAGATGGGTTTGTTGCTTGAGGTAGAAAGTTTTACATTTCATGTTAGAGCAAGCAGAATTTCTTTTCCTTTAAGTATAAAGGATTTATGAGATCTAACGCAGTTAGGTATTGCTTTAGATGGTGCTACTTACTGCAGACATTAGCCTTCTGTTTTTCAGCACTAGTGAGATGCCCACAAAGCATAATTTTTATTTGTTGTCTGTTGAATACATCTAAATTAAAATCCTACACATATATTTGAACATAAAACAAATGTTTTGTTTGTTAAACAAAGAAACACAAGTAAATTAACATCAGGTTGCTGTCTCCTGTGCTCAATCTGAGTAAATGAGAGTATCAACAGGAATTCTCCATGGCCATTGTGTCAACTTAAGACTAACAGGCTCCTGGATGCGTGCTCTCACAGTAGCTCTCAAACCGGTGGTGCAGGATTAATCTCAGGTGAGCTACCTGCTCTGAGACATCTCTGCTCTGGGATTGAGAGCTGTGCTCTGATGGAGGAGGCTACCCTCAAATGGTGGTGGGACCATCCAGGCCTATGTGTGCTCCTGGGATCTGCTTATCCTACAGGGCAGGAGTGCATCAGCTCCATGCAGTCTGGGATCTTCTTAACTGCAGGAAGTTTAGGGCATGAAAAGTGCCCTGGGATATGAGGATATGCATTTAAAAGAAACATTTCTTTCAGCACAGTTGAAATTGTCAAATGTACTACAAACGTGTATGAAGTTTTCTGAAATCCAACAGCCAAATTCTCCTCTTTGAAAATGTAAGTGAGATGTACTAAACTTCTGCTGTCATCATCACTGGTAGCAGATTCAGGTTGTGCATATTTACTAGTTCAACCCCAAAGAATGGAATGCAACTGACGGGAAAAGGCAGTTAGTCATACAACTAGAGCAGCAGTGTAGTGCATTCCTTCTGTTTGGTTAGGATTATGCATAATCACAAATTCTACCCACCATAAGGTTAGACAGAACAAAATGATGAAAATCAAGACTTTCTGGAAGAAAAGTTTAGGCAAGCTACATACCCATTCCAGCCTAAAGGGAGGGGGTTACTTGCATCTCCTTATCCTAAATGGCTGAGACCTTACTTACTATTTTAGCCAGAACACATCATCATTTTAAAATAGCTTTTAATGTTTCATCTTCTTCTTAACCTCTTTGCTCCAATAACAGTTTTCACTAAACCACTTTCAAATTTGTACCCCAGTGTAATTTCTTTGTCATCAACAGAGTTACCCGAGATACATTTTATCAGTGGTGATCTTCCCATCCTTGCTTCCCAAAATAGAGCCGGACAAGATATGAACCTCTTTTAAAAATTAAATTAATCTTGTACAATGTGTCATCATGCCAGCACTGTTCCATGCAGTGCAACTATGCAAACAATTTGGTATTAAACTGGTGCTGCTGCTGCAAAGCTGGGGAGGGAAGAACAAAAGCTTGAGTATTTACAGGACAAAAACAAATACCTTCCTTACCCCACATCTCCCATAAGGCCTATGCTGCTGATCTGCACCTTCCACGCGCAAGCTGCTGCAGCCACAGCACAAGTATGAAGGGAAAAGTGAGGCTCAAGGTTCTTTGACACTGGAAAAGCTGGTGGAGGATCTGTGTTTCCTTCCCCTCAAAGGAGCTGAGAGTCCACAAAGACATGGCAATTATTCAGCTTTCCACGTCGCTTTTTTCTTCTGTGCCACTGAGCAGCTTCCCAGGGCCAAAGCCTGTCTCTTCTTCTAAGAGCCACAGAGCAAAAGGCATACCAATTGTACCCTTCCAACTCCTTTCATCTTCATTCTCACTTTTCCTTAAAAAAAAGTATAGAGTAGCTATAGAAATAATAGTAATTGTCACTCTTTTTAAAATCCCGCTGTTTCTCTGCTGCACCGCCTTCCAAGCCTGCTTACTTCATAGAAATAATATATGGAGGACTCTTTCCAGATTCCAACTTATTACCCCTTATAATGTCAGCCACTGTACTCTCAACAGATTCACTGAAAATTATGTGACTTGGGGAGAAGCCAATCAACAGGAAAAAAAAAAAAAAAAAACCATTAAAAATTGGCTTTAAATCTTGGCCTTGAACCGAAAAAAAGACTTAGGGGAAAAAATGTGGGTTTTTTTCAATTTCCCTCCTGCAATTGCAGATTTCACTCCTCCTGGTCTGTATAANCAATCAACAGGAAAAAAAAAAAAAAAAGCCATTAAAAATTGGCTTTAAATCTTGGCCTTGAACCGAAAAAAAGACTTAGGGGAAAAAATGTGGGTTTTTTTCAATTTCCCTCCTGCAATTGCAGATTTCACTCCTCCTGGTCTGTATAAATCCCAGCAAAGTGAACGAAGGCCAGGCAGCTAGGTCATAACAGGTTATGTTGAAAAAACCACTAAGTTAGATGCTGTTACAGGAACCTTTATAAAGCCCTGCAGACATTGCTTTTCTTTCTGCAGTGTATTTACTGCTCATAAAAGTGTTCAATAGCTATTGAGGTTTCTTCATTTCTGCAATATAAGGGAAGCACAGCGTCACTGAACAAACCTTGCCAACATTGCCCTTCACATCACCCTGCACTAAGAAATGCATCTGCTCTGCTTTTGTTCTTCCTTCTTATCTTCCTGTTCTCCTGAACACCAAACATCCAGCTTTATGAAATTAAAAACTTCTCTGTGAAGAAGCAGGCTAAGACCAAATCCAATTTTGCAGAAGTATGCAAGACTCCCTAAATTCTTAATGGATAAATCTGGCAAAGCCAAAAAAGCCAAGGACTTGGCAGTCTGTGATAGAAAGCCTTCCCAGAAAGTCTTCCCAGGAACTGATGAGGCATTTTGAGGTACAAGTAGCCTTGTTAATTTGCTTCATGTTACTGGGATGAAGGGTTTTTGACAGCCCCATTTTAACAGACCTTTCTGGATCTGGTTAGCACTGTTCTAACTGTCTACCTTGCTGCTCTGTTGCTCTTACAGAAAAATCATGGTAAGAGAAAGTAAACTTGCACCCAGATGCTCCAACAAACTGAATCCATGTTTTAAACTACGATCTGGGATTGGCTGGACTACTATGGTATACTTCCATGTTATAAGGTTGGTAGCTTCTGGTAAATAGCTACGGGTAGTTAACACCTTCTACAGTAACATCTGCCTCTTGGTATGCACCTAATCTAAAGAATGCAGAGATGCTCCTTTAAATCACATAACTTAAATCCTACAATACCACGTTATACTGAGACCAATCTCAGTTGATCCAAAAAAGCAAACAAAAAAAGTAGGCTCATCACACGGTATCATCAAAATCTTGGGCTAAGTTCTGCGTGTTACCTACCAGATGGCACATCCAGACACATACTGTAGTTCATAATTTTGAGAAAAGGGTAATTAATCTAAGAACAACCTCCCAAACCACATGCAAATAAGCAATTCCCATAGGGAATATGAAAGGCTCTGAAAACAGCAGTTGATAAGACAAGGTCCCAGAACTTCAAATGGATGGGGAATATGCTACACAATCTTCTTCAGCACCATCCAGAACGACAAACAGCTTAAATAGAAATTTCTAAATTTCCATTATTTGGAACAACTAAATTCTGGAAACAACGTTTTCTCTCTTTCATGACCACAATCCCGTAAACAACAAATGGATCAAGTTCCACCAAGATTTCCTAGAGACACAGTATTTTAATGCCTTCAATCTGCATGCAAATTTCTATCCAGCAAAGGAAATCCTGTGTTGATGCTTAGAAAGTGCAAATGTGACATGCTGCAGCTGCCTTGCACATTATGAGACACATTCTCATACTCTTGGACAATGCCTGTCTGCCAAATGATAAAAATAGAGAGACGATAAACTATACAACATTGTAGTCAGAGAAGAAAAAGCATGTGGGGAGGAGGAAAAGCATGAGTATATCACCAAGCTCAGCTCTACAGCCATGACGGAGAATTCTGTAAATTAGTCTTTGAACATTACTCTGCTGCTAGTGGACATTACCACAGTGTTTGAATGCAAAAGAATGGTTGGCAGAAAAGGTACGTGAGGTAAGTCCAAGAACTGATGGGAAGATGTATTCTCTGGAGTAAGTGGTTAGTAGGAAACCATAACCTACTACTCAAACCACAACTTAAAGAGTATTGGAAATATGAAGACTGTAAAGGTTAGTCACACAGCAAATTCTCTCCTGGATGCAAATTCTTCACATCCTCACCAAGGACAGTCCTAGAGAAACTGACAGAAATACAGTCCCCCTTCCTTTCCCACAGCACTGACTTATTTTGTAACAAGTTAGGCAGCAATATCCCTTTATCACTGAACTTTTATCATCATTTATATGGAAGCCAGATTCACATTTGTTTTGTAGAACTTAAGAAATGTTAAAATCCTGACATTTTTATTAAAATACTTTTATTCCAACAGATCTCACAGCCCGAACATTTATTTATCTTTTCCAATAATGCTCTAATAGCGTAATAATTATGACCTATGTTCAATTGACTTGACGACTAATGAGCCTTCTGTAACCCAAGTTAAAATCCCATAAGCTTTGATAAATTGCACAGATGTAACATTGCAGCAATACTCAGTCACTATTTTTCCAGACTGAAAAAGAAGCACTGAGACAAAGCTGGGAGGATACATGTCTCCTCATGTCTTCTCTAGAATGTTGTTTTCCCATTTCCTTCTTCCTTCTTTCTTGAGGATAGGAGTAGAGCAGGGAAAACATGCATTATGTTCCAGCCCCCAAATCCTCAAATCTGGCAGGAAGGTTAGAAACAACAGGAGCCTCTTTTAATTTAGCAGATTTCCTACACTAGCTGGATTCTACCATTAACAGAAATGATGCCTTATTTTTTCCATGGATCTTTCAGCACAACCACACCTATGACATGGGGATACAAGTCTCTCCAAAGTAACAGCATTTTCCATCCAAGAGAAAATACAGTTGTTCTGAGTTCTTATTCGAGAGTGTAATACTCTGCATTTTAGTTACTGCTTGGAAGACTGGAAGAAAAACATTCATGGTCTCAGAAATGGGATTACAGC
Organism: Agapornis roseicollis; assembly: GCA_002631895.1. NCBI lineage: Eukaryota > Metazoa > Chordata > Aves > Psittaciformes > Psittacidae > Agapornis > Agapornis roseicollis. The sequence goes on from NDXB01001910.1 coordinate 90,954, forward strand.
TCCCTTTATCACAAGAATTACTCTAAATATATGGAAAGCAATCAGTTCTACACACAACTATTTGCATTTCTTTGCTATACATACATGAACAGAAGCAGGCAAATGTGCTTATTTAATTTCTTAGTATATGTATAATATCAAGGAAATGACATAATCTTTGGCTATCTACAACTTTCAAAATCCATCTTATTAAATAACTTATGTCATCTTAAAGACAGGTTAGTGAAAATTCCATGGTTTTCTTCCAGAAACAGTGTTAAAGAAACGAGATAAATTCATAAAGTAACTGAATTCAGAAAGCGGTCACAGAAAGGGCCCCCTCTAAATGGAATTATTAAAACCAGCTTTTGGCTCTCTCTCTGAAAAATATTCCAAAACCTGGATAATGTCTGAATAGTATTTTGGAATTAGACACCTGCTCAATACCACCAGCTAGCTTAAAATTCCGTGCAGAATAGTTCCAGGTAGTAACAAGTATTTTTTAGTCAGGGACTGATGATATACTAGTACAGAACAAAAATGCTAACATAGATGCCCTTTATTCTGTTTTAAAATACTGCTTTCTTTCTGATTTGAAAGATCACATGGGTGTAAGAATAGAAACCAATTTAATAACAATTAATACTGGGTTTTTAATAATTTTAATAACAATTCTTTGATGGCAATTTACTAGAGAAACATACATCAAAATTACTATAAAACACTCTGAAACCCAGAAACACTACGTTCTGATTCTGAGTATGTTTCAAATATCAAACTAACTTTCAAAATTCCCTTTAAAAACCTCTTTCCATTGCTGCACAATGACTGGAAAATGGGAGATTTTTTCCTTTGTTCAGCTATGGCTGGTGCCACCTTTGGGACAGAGAGATGCATCTCAAGTTTGCACAGCCCTTTTGAAACTCTGAAGACTGGCACCTGCAATACTCTTCCTAAATTTATTACACTCTTTCTTACAGCTCAGCAGTGACACATAAGCAACAAGCAGAGCTGTGGGCCACCGACATTGACAATCTCAGGGTTACTTTATTTTCACTGAAGAATTCACTTGTTTTGCTATCCATACTGCTATATACAAACACAACTGACCCAAGGTACTGGAAATCTTTGATTTTGTTACTTCCAATTGGGCACGTACAGCTCCAAAAATAACTTGGTCAGAAAAAGATGTAAAAAAATTAGCAAGATCTTCTCAATGAAAACATGAAAATTCAGAGTGTATGCATAAAGAAGTCTGAAAATTGACAGAAACCCAACTTAGCTTTTCTACATGCACCTCCTAGCACAAACTTTACTGTACAGTGGGCAGCTGTAACTTTGAAATATTAACAGGTAAGACTGCATTAAAACCTTATTTCCTGCTATTTGGGGGTGCTTCTTGCTTTTGTTTTCTTGTTTTTTTTCTTTCTTTGGCTATTAAATCAATTAGCCTGGATGTCAGAATGGTCATATTCACTTTTACTGAACATGTTTCCAGCAAAACAAATCCACTCTCTTCTAGACCAAGTGCCATATACACGTGTACATACGCAAATACATACACTTCAATCTACTGACTAGCATTCAATACATTTATGTAGTTGCGTGGCCCACTCCAACTCTGCACTGTGAGGTTGCATGTCCAGAATGCAGTGAGATTGCTGGCATTTTGAAAATCAAATTTAGAAAAACATATTACTTCACAATTCCTTCCTCTAAGTTACTAAAATATTTATGTGTAAAATACTCTGTATCTAGATAAGGGGATAAATCAAAGATCAAGACAATGAACTTCCTTCCATTCAACAGGAGCCCTTCTCTGCAACTTTCATCTCCTTATCAAAACATGGAGAAGAGATGAGCCTTGAGGGAAGCAAGCCCTGGAATGAGACAGTCTGAGTCTCTGAAGTATGCAAGGAGACCGTGGTACAGTGATCGTATGTATCTGAATGTAGCAAATACCGTCTTTCAGTTCTAAATTAGAACATGCTGAACTCAAATAACTTTGCAGAACAAAATTGGAAGTATGAGACTAAAATAAGAGGAGACAATTTTAACCAGGAGAAAGATCTGGAAATCAGTTTAGACCTCATAGTCTTTTTTTTTTTTTTTCCTTTTACCTTAAAGATGTGCCAGTGGGAAAACCAGAAGGCCTGCCCTTTTCCTCTACAGCGATCATGGGGCCTCACCAAAAGTTCAGTTCAGATTTTGCACACTGCAGCCTCCAGTTCTGGTGAGACTTCAGGCTCCACATAACTCCGCATTTGAAAAAGCCCTCTAATTGAGGGCTTTTGACATACTTGAGGTTAAGCAGGAGCATACTGCCCAGTGTGGTACCTTGGCCTTTGAGAGAACTGTGGCACCCAGCCCACAGAGTGCAGGCTATGCTTGGAGAAGCCAGCACTCTCCCAGGGGTAAGGTTAGCGCTGCAGTTTATCACATAGTAATTTACATTCTGATAGTGTGAAGGTAAAGCACCCAAGATGCTGGCCAACACCACAGAGCGACAGGCATCCTTGGTATGGTTGGTTTTCATGCGTGTGCACATTTGGGATTTGAAATTTATATTTTATCAGATTTAGCAGAAGGACAGCCTTTGCCAGAACACGATGGAAGAGTATGTATGGAATGCAATCTCTAAATTACATTGTCTGTCAGAGTTTAAGGTATAATTACTTTACATCACGGTAAAATACCATGAACTAATCTCCAAATCTTAGTGAGTGACGTTTTTTCATAAGGCCTATATTCATGGTAAAGATCAACAAAAAGAAACTGCAGCAGAGAAAAAACCCCAAAACAAATAACAGGTGATACCATATAAACTGTTGTTCACAATTACTTGCAATTATTTCACAAGATAATATAATATTTTAGGAATTCCTGCAAAAAAATAACATATTAGACACTTTTGAAACATTTCTCTTCTGGACTGAAGATTTAACTCTGCCTGCTAATCTGAAGAAGTAAATCACAGCTAGTGAAAGGAAACCTTGCCGGGCCTTACTTACTGGGGTTTAGTGATGAGGGATTAAAAAAATGTAACCACTCTTCACCTGCCTACATTTTAAGGTAAAATGAACAGCGTTTAGCTCAGCAATGCAGAAGAGGCATTGTTTTCTTTTAGCCTTTTAACACAGGTTTTCTTTGTTTAACTATTTTATATCAGATGGGGATATAATTGTAGCACATTACTCATGCACAGCACAGGGAGTGCTATACTCACACCCAGATCTTCTGCGGCCCCTCCCAAACTCTTCTGCCCTGAACACAACAAACCTAAGACCAGGGACACTAATTGCACCTGCGATCACGGTTGTCCAATGGCCCCAAAGGCCTGATCATATGCTGTGGAAGAGTCTTTTCTGGCTGCAATTTACAGGAATTACGAATGTTGCCTGCCTGCCATCCAGTCACCAGGACCTCCCAGACAAGTCTGTAAATACTCTTTGTGATCAACAGGAGGGCTAAGAGACTGAAATTCAGCATTTGAAAGGGTGTATTACAAGTTACACTGTAAAATATGAAGAAGGTACAATATAGCCTAAGGTCTACAGCTACTGTTGGAAGTCACTGCCTGTGCAACTGCAGCTGCTTTGCTGTAAAACCTCTAAAGATGGTTTAGAAAACAGAAAAGAAAGAACTGCTACATTATTTTTATTTATAAATAGATATACAGATACATGCATACATACACAAACTTGGGACAAGATGGAATCTGAAAGAAGAGTATCTTAATAATTAAAAAAAAAAACAAACCCTGTATAAGAGACAATTTGTACACCAGAAGATGCCAGTGGGTGACCATGTGCAACGCTAAGCTTGTCCAAAGAGTGTAGGGGCCTCATCAGCACCTGGCTGACAGAAGGGAAAGAGGGTGGCTGGAGGTGAGCTGAAAAAGCTGAGGAACTCCTTGTGGACATTACAGAAAGATCTAGTTTACATGTATGGTACAAACCAGCCTCTTGCACCTGCAATTATCCCAGCTTTTAAGCCATGCAAAACCCGAAGAGAAAAAAACCAATCAACTAAACCAATATATAAGAAATAAAATTATATATTTAATACACACGTTTGTGTATATAGATATATTTTACATTTCTCTGTGTATATAAATATCCTTTTGAGTATTTTAATAGAAGCGAGCCTAGACTGATTTAAATTAATCTCTGAACATACTGGAGAGCCAGCAGAGTAATTAACTGTGTTATTTATTAATTATTATAACCATACCAACTGTCCTTTCTCTTCATCTTTCCAATAAAAACAATTCATCTCTAATCCGCTACAGCTGCAGAAACTTCCATGAAACATTAGATGAGGTAATAAAATAGCTCCAGTTTTAGGTCTGCAGGATCTATTTCTGGCCTTCAATCATTTGTATCAGATTATAATCTCCAGTGAAGAGTCTGCTGTTATTTCAACAATCCAATACCTCATTGGCACATGCAAGCACACGGAAAGATTCTTTTAAATTACACAGCAATACAGTCTGAATAGGAGATCGGTTACTGAATGAGCTAAATCTGCATGAAGGAGGAAGACTGAAAGAGCAGGGGTTAAGGAGCGAATGTAGTGAGCAGTATCAGAAAAATGAAAATAGAACTGAAAATGAAGGATCATAAAAACGTTCCTCAGTTGAAATGTTTTTTTCCAATATCTGCTGGCAGTTTCCTTTCATCTGTGCAACTAGTTCCCTCTGTTATTCTACTGCAGTCAATAACTTGAGTGGGCATAAAATGGAGAATTTCTAATGGTTTGCATCAACACAGGATATAAACCACAACTGAAATGTATTTCCATGTGCTTCATTCAGCAATGATTATCGTAATCCAATTGCTTTTACAGCATACTTTAACAACTGAGGTTGCAGGGAATATGGACCAAAAAGGAAGGGAGAAATATATTGATTCAGATTACTGCTTACTGAATTTTGTTCTGGTTTGCTTGTATATTGTTAAATCCTTTTTGTGCCTCACAGAAATATGCACATTTTGAAGACAGTTAGTCATAACAGGTTCTTTACTTTGTTTTTGGTTTAAAATGCCTGTAATTTGCACACCCTGACACCTGCCGATTTCATGCCCTGCCTTTTCCCGTCAAAGCCCCTTCTCAGCTCTCCACACAAGGAAATCTCATTTATCAAAATTCTGTTAGCGTAAGGGGAAGGGCTATGCTGAGCTGAGCCATGGCCTTCATTAAACATGCAGAACATAAACTGCTGACACTAAGCACAGTCAACTTGCAGCGTGGCTGAGGAGGGGAAAAAAGAGGAAAAAAAGAGCAGTGACAGAAGGAATGGTGCTATGGTGAGATGGGAATAAAAGCCACAGTTTTGCAAAGCATTTAAGTTGTACTGGAGTCAGTGAGATTTAATCACGGACCTGAAGTTAAGCATATGCTTAACTTTGCCAAACAGAAATAGATCACTAAATTATGAATGGAACAATCTATTTCTGTTCCCAGGAACATGGACACTTTGTTCTCCAGACCATTCCCTCAGGGAATGATAAAGGTGAGGGGGGTGGGGGAGGGAAGTAACAAAATTAGAGAAAACAATCCCTTCTTCAACTCAAAATATGGGTCCAGATAAAGGAACTATATGCTATGTTTAGCATAACGTGACTAAAAAAAAGGTTGTTATCCATCATTTAGGTTCCAGAAGACAGAAAACATTAACTGCCACTATGGTCACTAATTTCATCAGAATACCAAAGGCGGGTGCTCTGAACAGGAGGAAGGGAAAATTTGTGTATTTGGAAGAGGCAAGCACAAAAACTGAAATGCCCTGAACACTGACATTAGGGCTGAGGGGGAACAAAGCAGCTTTTAAAATTTCCACTTCAGTTACTGTAGCTGTTTTTTTTTTTTTCTCCTTTAATTCTCCAAGATAGCTGTGTAATGCTGCTTACAATAGAAACTTGAATTTAATAGGCACGAAGCAGAAGGTGTGTAGCATTTTCCTCTGATCACAAGGAACAAGCACTTAGCTGTGAGAGATCCACAATGAGTCACTGCAGGGAGGAATCAAATGCATCACAGGTACATGCAAGCCTTTTTTATTAGTATAGTACCAACCAAAACCACATTATAATTTACAGCCCTAACAAAAATCAATTTTAAACCTCCTAGTCTTATAAAAATATGTAATATACCAATCATATCTGCCTGCACTTACACAGTTCAAATGGAGGCTAAGGCAAATGCAAGGGTGGTGGGATGGTGGGAACTCAACATTTCCTCCCTAAGTTTTTTTTTGGTATTTATAAATAAGTGAAGATAATCATTCCAAGTTGAAACTGTCTCGATGCAAAAATGAATGACTTTCCATCAAGTTTCAAACAGCAGCTAAAAGCTATTTTAATGTTAATTATCTGGAAAATAATATCATAGGAACATTTTCTGATACTTTGACACCTCTTAAAATACTTCTTCAAAATTAATCTGGAATTAAAAGTAGCGTGAAACTAATGACTGGATTCTGCTACCCTTTACCATACTGAATTTCATCATATTCCAGAAAGAACTGAGCTCTGGTCAACTAACTGCTGGCATAATACTATGGCTTCCCTTCCACCTGCCAGGGTCCTGGCTACATGTAGTGTAGGTAGGAGGCAGCAGGAAGTAGACATACATTGATAGCAATGGGGCACACACATTGATCATTTCCCAGAAGTAGTTCTTGTAGAGTTTTTTTTTTTAACAAATGTTGTATACATTTAACAGAAATCAATAGCTGCTTTCATAGTGAAAAACTGGTGTTTTTCTTAACGCTACCTGTAAGAACAGGATGGCCCAATTCTTCAATCTTTTCTTTGGATTTGTGAACAGTGCAGCATTTTCAGCTTTTTCAGCTTTGTCCTGGCCAACAAGATGCTGCAGCCTGCCATATAAAGCTGCACACTACATGGCACCATTCAACAGTATATCTAGGCCAGCTTGCATTTTTAATGCGCTTCATTAGCTTCCCCTTGCTCACTGTATCAAGTTTGAACTTCTTCGTCTCACTTTCAGACCTCCATATAATGAAGTCAGACAACACACAGGATCCTAAGAGCATCATGCCCACATTAAATATTTGTTCTACCGAGCACACCTGTTCAAATCCTAATTACTTTCCTTAATTTCATGCCATCTCCAAGCCCAGCATCCCCAAATCAAGACCCTGCAACACTACTGGTAAAAAAAAAACAAACAACTTGCTTAAAACCCCCCAAACCAAACCAAGAAAGCTCCAGCTAATACAGTTCCTTCCCTGAGTACTGTTTGGGGCAGCTTAACAACTCTGACCTCAGCAGCATCCTGCACACACCACAGCTAAGAACCTACAAGTTAATAAGCATATAAACAGCCATACCTACATTAGTGTCAAGGTTTTGCACACAATCATATGTGCTATAATGATATTTAGTTACTTAGATGTGACAAAAGCCAGTTCCACATGATTCACTTCAATGCTTCCTTTCACAAACAGCAGTTAACACATTTCTCAAAATACATTTATTAATTTTTAAATTAGTATGCATTCTAACTGCCCTTCCCACAGTGTTTCTAAGGCGGACACCACTCCACTGGAGCAAGGACTTCCTTGCAAGGACTCCCTTGCACAAGGACTGAAGTTATAAAACCACTCTAGATATAGATTATATTTACGAGCTAATCTGTACATCGGTTCTGACACAAGGAATAACACTGTGATGAAGTTTCACAGGAGGCTCAGGGAGATTCAAACCGATCTTGATAAAGGAAGGGGGAGGAATCAGCCAGTGGAATGAAAACAGACAGTCACATTAAATTGAACAGTACGAATGATGTCTTATTTTGCTTAAGATTAAAATGTTAAGGCAAATTTTACTAGAGAGACTGTAAATCCGTCTGCTTTCTATTTCAGGTAGTAGCAAGGATTTAGTAATAAAATCATAAAACACATAATGATTGCTAGATTAGAAATATATCACAATGGTTTACATGTGTATAATGTTAAACAATTTAAAGCGTTGCGACAGTAGGAAAATCATGGTGAAACCATCTGTAACCTTGATCTTCCAGTATTAGACAATATTCAGATCCATTCACAAAGAATATTTCCCGGTGTCCTTCTAACATAATAATATTGTCCATCAAAATCCCAATTCACTAGAAAACCCTGTCACACAAGAAGAAATTCTTAAAAACTGAACAATGGAATAACTGAAGCATCAAAGTTACAAAACGGTGTTTTCTGTGGAAGAAATGTATGTTCAGTAAAAAGCCTGAGATTCTGTATTATTGTCATTGGTTTTTTTTCTTTGAAATCCGCCACATGTCAACAGCCGTTTCCCCAGCAAAGCACAGAAGCATGATACACACCTGACCCTGCCTCAGAGAAAAAAGGGGGAAACGAAAACTTAAATCGTATCTGTCTTCCCAACAACTTTCTCACGTTCCTCTTTGCAATTCTTATTCTTCAATCCTGGCACTAGCTTTAACGAGCCAACTATGCAATCAAGGGGAGCAGCCACATAGCAGAAATCTGAATCCTTTTCTGTACATGTATTTCATGCTGTTAAAAAAGAATGCTGTGTAAAAAACCAAAAACCCAAACAAATGAACAGTAGTTTTTTAAAAATGTAAATATTTGTGGTTTCTTTCTTGTTGTTTTTTAAGTCACAATATCAATCGGAACACACTTCCTGTAGCAAGGTGGGGCTGGTTGCTGGAGGGAGCAGTTCTGGTCCCACCAGTTGTGCAATCAGGTAGAATTTACAGAAGAAAAAGAAATCTGGTCTAACCTGATCTCCTAATCAAGAAGGAACAGCAAACTATTTGCAAATACTCTGTCCTGCCCTCTTCCCACTCCCAAACAAAGAGACCACCTGCCTCAACATTTATTTAAAACATGAAGGTATTTACAAGCAAACATTGTTTTCCAATTGTTAGATCACTTCTTGGTAGACCTGATACTCCCTCAAAGTTCAAACCAGCAGTATAAATCAGAGGCCATACAGAACTGTAAAGGACCAGCCCTGTCAGGCAAGCATCACCCTGGTTACATGTTAGGAGTTGAGGGAGGGAGAACACTAAACCAGATGCCGGCAGTCAGCTCCGGCACACCAGGGTCAGGCAGCCCAAGTGCACCCACCAGTAAAAAAATGCAGTTACAGAAGAAAGGCTGAGAAAGTAAGTTGGTTTCTTTTTTTCTCTTTTTTTCTTTTTTTGTGGTAACTGCTATCACCACATCTTAGTTACTGGTGTGATGTGGTGGGTTGTGGGTTCAGTCAAACCCTGAAGGTGATGCATGTTCCCACCATGAAAGCATCAAACTTTGTACTCTTCTGGCATTTCTAAGGAGCTTGGAAAGGGCAAACAACACTACAGATCACCTCTTCCAAAACACAAGAGAGGGAAGTATGCACTGCTACGGCTGCTGCCACAAAAGCTGGACAATTCAAGATTGTAGCAGCCAATTTCAAAAAAGTGGCAACCTAAATTGGCATAGAACTGGCCAATTTACTCATAGAACTGGCCAATCTACTCATGAATCAGAAAAGCAAACCCAGTTGCCAAGCCTTCTTACTTACAGACATCAGTTGAGGAAATACTTAATAGTTGCCATGAACTACATACACATCTGTTTCTGAAAACTGCACACTGATTTCTGCCCCCTCGTGCCGTCAGCAAGGTCGTGGAAGCTTTAAGCTCATCTGAAAACCCAAAGTGTGGCCCTATCAACACCTTAATAACATAAACTGTGCAGTACTGGAGATGAAGGCTGTTCATCATGTTTACATATGACCAAAAGTAGAGATGATGCTAGAGAAAAGCTAGCAAGTTACACTTTTTTTTAGCACTAATCTGCAGGTGCTGGGCAAAACAGGACAGTGATATTCAAAGGTGCTAAGGAAGGCTGATGATCACCAGCTGAGCTCACACCAGCTTGCCACAGTGGCTCAGGAGCTTTGTAAAACAAATGTTACCACATACTCATGTGCCTAAATCCAACCCTGTGGCCATCAGTATTTATTCTGCCAGCATCCTGAGATGCTTCATGCTAACAAGGAGCATCTGATACATTTGGGTCACTGGCAGAAGAAGAAACTAGGGAATATCCAAGAAATACTGACACACTGTACCCCCAACAAGGACATTGCCACATGAGACAGCTCCTTCCTAAAGCCTTGCCTGGTCTTGTCTTTCCTGAGACTATAGTCCAGGAGTGTGGACTACAGGGTACAAGGAAGAAAAAAACCACTATTACTATGCCATTTATTCTGTGTGTCTTGATGTTCTCACATCTGGGGGTTCTTGGCTAGCATACGACCTTTCTTCCTATTCTGTGTATCATTTTGTCTTTCCTTCTTCATGCAAGATTGTTTCAAAATTGTCCAGATCCACCTCCACTGTACAAGGAGGCATCAGAAACTCTAAGAAGCTCTCATTTTTTTCCATCTCCCCAGGGAACTTTAAAATCCTCTCTTCCATGAGGAGTGGGCTGTGAGGAGTAGGGCACCACAACAGGCAAGTGCTGTTTGGAATGGATTTCGATGAAGTCAGCATCAGTGTACTGACTTTNCTCTCATTTTTTTCCATCTCCCCAGGGAACTTTAAAATCCTCTCTTCCATGAGAAGTAGGAGTGAGCTGTGAGGAGTAGGGCACCACAACAGGCAAGTGCTGTTTGGAATGGATTTCGATGAAGTCAGCACTCTTGTACTGACTTTACCCTACCTACTCAAGGTGGTTAGATACACTCCTGTACAGCCTACAGTACTCAGAACAAAGCTGGACCACAGTGGGGAATGCACAATGGATGGAGAGGAACTTTATTTATTGAGAAAAAAATGAGATATTAAGAACTACTGATTATGTAAATGGAATTTCTGAAAAACTATCACAATTGCTTGCTTTTGCATGTTCCTGAATTTTCCCAAATAACATCCCAGTGATATGCAAAGGTCTAGGCAGAAATATGTTCAAGTTCCTGCTACTTAACATAACTACTTTAAAACACTTTGACACGGCCCTACGGGGTCCCTAAGAATATTGTTCCCTGCTATAATGCCATTCTCTACTCTTAGAAAACAGCCAGTGCAGAGGGCACTCATAAGACTTCAGCAATCTTGAAACAGAGCTTTAAAAATGACTCAGTGAAAGAAGGTTGGGAAATTCTGAACACCTCAGGTGAAACAACTCCACAAAGAAAACAACAACATAACTGGGGAAACATGCAATCCTAACTCTGCTGTGAGCAACAAAACAGGAGTCACTGGAGACAAATATGAATATCTATTTCTTCTAAGCTGAAACAAATCCAAAATCTTATTTACAACCCCCAGATTCCTACCTAAGTCAACAGCGCAGAGACAGATGTAAATGAGGGCTCATTTCTCTGTATTTTCCCATATACTAAGCACACACATAGACACTCCAAGTGTCAACATATCAAGACAGAGATAATTCAGACACTTGAAAACATCCTCTTCTGAAAAGGATTAATTGGCTTTAAAACAATTTAATTTGGCTTTGAAGATGCAACTTTTATTAGAAACCACCAGATGGCAGAAGCAGAGGCTGCTTAGAGTCTTCAACAAAAGAAAGCAGGCTTAAACAAGGCGTGCAGTAAAAGAAAACAATTTTTAATGCCTACTTTTTTCCTCCTTCAATGGCTTCTTTTCTCCGTCTTTCCAAAAAGTAAGTACTGTTTTGTTGCAATCACAAGCTAATACAAATAAAAATAGTGATAAAAAAATTAAGGGAAAAATCTCTTGAGCACATGCTGTCTTAATTTTCTTCAAATGGCATCTCAAACTCCTATATCAAGGCTTCCATGTTACGGACACATCTAGAACAACAGTTTCCTTCTAGATTTGCACAGTCGTAATTCTCAGTCAGCCATGTATTCTCTTCAGTGTTCTATGCTTCAAACCAGGAAGCTGGCACATAGCTACCTTGTGCAGCTGCATCTCCCCTCAGGATTTGAACTTCTGTTACCTGGACTGTGAAAGTAAGTGGGCTATGGAAGATGCACCTTAATGTGCTGAGTCTTGCAATAAAGCAGCATTTGCAAGGTGGAGGAAAGCAAGAAACAAACCACACAAGCCCAAGCAAAAAAAGCAAACAAAAAAACCCTCCACAATCAAAAAAATAAATGAAATAAACAAAATACCCACCCCCAACTTAATAAACTCAAGTAGAAGAAGCATGTTTGGGAGGTAAAAAAACAAAAACAAAAACAAAAGGTATTTTAGGTCTGAAGTACATTTGAGTCTCAAAACGATGTATCCTGCATCAGAGAAAGAACATTAAAAGAATGCATCCCAGCAGCACATACTTAGAAAGCCTAAGGAATGGATTCTTTCAACAACTTCCAGAGTTACTGAATTACGGAGACGAGGTCATCACTTTGTGCCGTGTCACAAAATACATCTGGTTCCACGAACAATGCTAAACGCTCCACCACGCAGACACAGCCACATCAGAAATGCCACCCCTGCTGCATTTCTCTAATAGCGCTGTGTCTCCATTATGCTGATTTCTCAATCAAAGAGAAAGCTTTTCTCTTGTATTTGTCTTCTGCAAAAGAAACGTAAAATCACTCCTACAGTGAATATACCCATCGGGAATGATTCTTTTCTCAACCCAAGCAGCACAGTCCCAGAAACAAACAGGTGAGGCTCGCTCCTACTTCAAGGCAGCGTGAGATGCAGTTGTGTAGTTAATTCTGCTCTGTACATTAGCAAACATGCTGCTTGCAAAATATGAAAGGCTTTCTTCCCTGCCCCGTTTTTAAATGACACCTGCAAATCACTAATTCAGTTGCCATTCATTTCCATATGTCAAATTACAATCTTAACTTGTGCAAAGCAACATAATAGTAATGATTAAGCCAATTACATCACAACACAGCTTAAAACGACACACAATGGAAGGATTAAAGCTCACTACCAAATAAGAGAGTCCTGTTCTTGGTGGAGCTCCCCCACTGTGGGAACATAAGTGTCTCTTTTCCTGTTGCACAAAGTTGTGAGCCTTCTGACATGTAGCTGCTGGACTGCCATTAACAAACTTATTTATATTAATGCTGCACTAAGCTGGGATCACTGCATCTTGGCATTAGCTGCGGTAGGCGGGCTCTGCAGCCGTCTCTGCAAACAGAGCTTCTGGCACTTTACACATCCACAGACAGGTTGAGACACGTGGAAGAGGTGATCTCACCCTGCTTAACTGAATGAAGCCTCCTCTACCCTATCATATTTGGGTCAGGTAGATGCTGACAGTAAAAGCCTTAGGGAAGGGGAAGGAAAGGAGAGAGAGTAAACCAAGCACAAATACTTAAAAAGCCAAGCAACTTGTTCTTTAGATAGGGACAAACACCATTTGTAGTCTGTATGGAGTATGTGCTACCGCATTTGACACTGTAACTCCCAATGACGCCAATATGTGGTTCCTACAACAACAGAACGTGGGTTAAATCTTTATATAATAACCAAACTTTCAAACTAAGATTTTCAATTCTACCTCAGGGATTAAAATGTTCTTATGGAAACTGAGCATCTGAATCTCTAAAGGAGGATTTAAAATCCTCAAGATGCTGTTATTTTTATTTGTTCATTACTTTCATGTTTAAATCAGCATAATTCAAAATGGTTAAACCTTTTATTTCTGCTCTGTGCACCTTAGTCTTTTTTCCTTTTTTCACATCTTTGTATCCCTCCTAATTTTTCTACCATCTGGGAACACTGATCCCATCTGCTAAGATCTATCTTCCTATTCCAGCTAAAACAAACACAAAATAAATTGGTACTGTTAGTCTTTTACACATCACTATTAGGCTTTAATAAGATTAATGGGACTGAAGGAGTTTCCAACTTTGAAATACATTCCTGTGTGTTGGCTGCAGACACCACTTCATCTACTCACTCTTAACTCTGTGTTAGTTTCTTGGCAACTGTGGTTTTCAAGAAACTTATTATATATGTAAGTTTATACTCAGCAGAATTTGAATGAACCAGGCATAACTGTTACGCCTGTCCCAGATCACCCATCAGCTGTTTGTGATTTGCAAGGTGGTCATTTCCCCTACATCTCTCCATAAACCATGCATATATCACAATCCTTCTAAATACTGAAGCAGAAGGATCAGTCAAAAGCTAGATGTTTAGGTTTTTCCTTTTCTTTAAGAAACAAACATGCATACAAACACACACCCCAATGAATGTGTAAATGAAACTGAACACCACATGTACCATCTTCGAAAAACCTGTTACAGCACACTAACAGCTTCCTCTTTCTGTAAAATTAGTTGCAAAGAAAGCTGAATGGTTTTGCTTCCTATTACTCAACAAAAGGAAAGGTTCGGACAGCAATGCTGTCAAACCCGCGCATCTTTTCACTTATAAAACCACAACTTTAAAACTGATCAAAAAGCTGCTTGCATTTTCATGGTTCATTAAAGAATACCAAAAGGAAAAAAAAAAAAGGGGGCAAAAGAAAAAAAAAAGCTTCACATTAAAATCTCATTTTTACTCCAATAAATGCCTTACGTTCATTCTACCTTTGTTTGGGAAGACTGTTTCCTCATTAAAAAGGTGAGGTGGAGTGAACATTTTGAAGGACTTTTGCTAATGGTCTGGAATTTGCACCTGTTTTGTGCTTAGCAGATAAGATTTGGTACTTCAAGGTGCCTCTTCCCTGGGCATTCTGACAGTGCGAAACTGGTTTTGCTTTTAATTTTCTTTTCTAAAATAAAAATTATTTAGTCCAAATCAATGTGTATTTTGCATCAAAAGCATCCTGCAGCTGATTTCTACATGCACTTATCATCACCAAAGACTCAACTATCCTAGGGGTAGACTACACCAGCCAGACCTTCACTGACAACAACCACAGTAAAGCTGAACAATGTTCTGCCATCTAGTCAGAGTGCTTTCCTTGGAAACAGCCACGTTTGCTGCCAGATCGCATATTTACCATGAGACTAACAGATAACATTGTAAACTCTTTCCGTAAACTAGAAATATTCTGTTTTTAAAACAGTGTTCTAGTATCTACAGGCAACACAGCCTGTCAACAATTCTAAAACTAAGTGATAAGTGTCTAAGGACAGATGGAATGGATACAATCAAAAGAAGATTAATCCCCTGTAGCAAATTATGCTTCTGCTTATGCATGTAGAGAGGACCTACAATGTCTCAAGTCGAAGTATATGCTACACCCAAACCCATAAAGCCATCCCCTTCAACAGTCTCCAACAGACCTGGAGGGAAATGCAGGCTAAAAGCTGGGATCAAGGAAAGCATTGTCTCCTGGAAACTTTCAACTTTACATCCTTCTCATCTGTATTACCTGGTAGTCATCATACCAATTTACTTTATGATTTATAAAACTAAAATTATTTTTCATTAAAAAATGGTGCTCATACATACTCTCCATGGGCATACTAACTCTTTTGTTAATCTAACAAAGACAGCTGATGTAACAGAGACACTAATATTTATTTGTCATTGAGACAGACAGTAAAGGAAGCATTTCTTAAGGGAGAGGAGGAAACAAAGTGCTTTCACAGCATGCCTAGACAGCTAAGATAAATTCTGGAATTAACACATTTGGGATGAACATTTACCTTTCTCCTTGACTGATAAAAAGTACATGACATCCCTAGATATATATAGTTCACTATGTAACATTAAGCTACTCTTTTAAGGGAGTAAGAAGATCCTGTTTGTTCTGAAGCTTAATCTTACAGAAAAGTTGCTTGAGACTCTGGAGGATGATGTTGGCAAGCGCAACCATTCAGTTCCGTAAACCTGAAGCCTAGTACTAGAAATTCTTAAAACTTTTGATAATGAAAGGGAGGTTCAAAGGATGTCCATCAAGATGACTCAAAGACTGAAAACCAGCTTGCAAGTCTAGCCATGAAACAAGTAAGAAGCTTCCTCCACAGTGCTTTCTTTGTGAGAGCGATTGGCTACAATAATCTTCAGCAACATTTCTGTTTACTTGCCTAGTCTGAAGGATTATGAAGATGAGTTCACAAGAGCTGACCCTCCAAATTTATTAAATATTCAAGAAATATTCTGTATGCAGGCTGGGCATTAAATAAACCTCAGAAAATACTGCAGACTACCATATGTTAAGTACTTCAAATAATACTGGAGTAGTTCTGGTTTTTAGTAATTTATTTAAATCACTTTATCAGAGATCAACATAAAAATGTACAATACAGACACAATGTAAATCTTGGCATCACGAATATTTAAGTGCTCTAAAACTATTGGGTTTTTTTCTGTTGTTTAATTTTTCTATATACTATAATAAAACTGGAGAACTCTTATATTTTTATATTTTTTTTTAACCTTGACAGTATTTTCTCACTGCTATTTTACTGCTATTTTCTCACCTGCAGTAGTATCACAGCATGTGGGCCTTCAGCAGCAGGAAAATCTTCATTGTCATGATTTGGCCTACTGTTCCTACAATCTCCTTCTTCCCCTTCCCATTCTCCTCCTAGCTAAGCAGATATAGCCTATACACAATCTGCCCTGCTTAAAATCATCTGCAATTAGTGGTCAATTAAAACTGTGGTCGTCACCATAATGCTCACTGGACAAAGAAACTTGAGCAATAACTAGGATACAGCCCATCTATTTAGCAGAGTAGGTTTAAAGCGGCCTCTCCAACACACACACTGTGTGCCATACACTGATATACAATTGAACACAGGGTGATGCAGCTGTTCAATGTACTACTTTCTACTTGAGATGCACTGTGAGAAAGGACCATCAACAAAGTGGCTTACTCAGTAGACTGCAAAACAGATAACAACTACAACTTCTGAGCTGCAAATCTATGGAACAAGAACAAATCCAGCATTTGAACCAATCTCCAGATACTACAAAGCTGACATTCCATGGGCTTCCGCAAGTAAAACTTCCTCACAGGTTTTACGCCAAGTAACAGCATTTAGACAGTCTTATGTGTCATTGTTAGATTACCACACATAAGGGAAAGAACTGATGGATGTAAGTCACAGGGTCCTGAATTCTCAGGTTGAAAATTGTCATCTTCTGTGACAACACATCCAACAGTTCAAACTGATGGGACCTATATAACAAAACTGCACCAAACTACACACCTTGTGTCCAAAAGTAGCATCCTCGGAGGCCAAGACTTCAACCTGAAATTATAAGGAAAAAGATCATTTCATATTTAGCCACCATCAAGAACCTCTCTCCCTGAGCACAGCACCACAGTCCAGGCAAAGAAGAGATCTGCAAATGAGGATGCCAGTCTTGGTCAACCCTAGGAAGCCTACATACAATAGGACATGCTGAACTAACAGCTGACAACAGAAATCCTGATGAGAGGAAACTCAGAGAGCATCCCTCATGACACACACAAGGTTTCTCAGCTTAACTGACGTAAAGCCACAGACTGCACAGCTTTAAGCATTGATCTGGGACAACAGGCAATGGACGCAGAAGAGCAGGCACACTGATTTTTCGTTAAGACTCCTTAAAAATACTTCACACTTTGTCACCTTTCACCTGAGAATCTCGGTTCTTTTATGAATTCTAATTAATTAAGCTTCCCAATACACCAGTGAAGTAAAAAATGTCATCATCCCAATATGCAGACAAAAGACCAAGGTGGAAAGAGGTTAAATAATTTCTCAGCAGTCATGTGCCAAGCCAGGGACACACTCAGGAAAAGAATCCCAGATTCCTACTCCCAGGTGCACAGTTTAACAACAAGGAAATTCTCCATTTCTCTGATTTACATCCTGTTTAAAATGCCTACTGCTGCATCATGATTTATACAACTAGTATAACTATAACTAATGTATCTAATCTCCAGTTTAACTTAAGAAGAGTGAAGGATTTAAAGCAAATCAAGAGGGAAAAAATGAATGTCAAGTTTCAGCCTGAAGCACGTTATAATGCCAGAGTTATAAACCCCTGAACAAGAGGGTTTATAATGGAAAGGCAGATAAACTAACAATGATGGGAGCACTTAAATATATTTATGCCATGATCTAGCAACATATGGTATCTCTCATCTCTAAATGAAAAAAGGGAGGGAAAAAAGGAGGAAGGAGATAAAGCATTTATAGGAACTAGGAATAAAAGAAGAAAATGAACCTGAAGTTACCCAAATGTGACCTGTCCATCTGATTAGGAACAGCAGCAAGAGGCTACAAAACAGCATCTCATTCAATAGAAGGTAGGGGGGAAAAAATCAAGTAAATAAAATCAATCTAAAATGATATGTATTAGCTACTTATATTAAGCTTCTAATCCTTTAGGCACTTTATAAATATTAAACAATCAGTCCTGGTGAGACTGATAAATATCCATAATACATTTTACAGATGAAGAAACAGACAGAGGGTTAAGTGACTTGCCCAGGGCCAAAAAGAGAATAATCAGCCACTGGAAATAACAGTGTGACTGCCTGTCCCAATACAGTACCTTGCTGAGGCGCTCAAGTGGCCTTTGGAAAAAGTAATTCCACTATCAGAAGCAGCAGTTAGGGTTAATACAGCACCCATCTAAACTGTGAATGCTCGTTTCCACTAAGCTTACTGTTTTAGTAAAACATCCAGCTACTGCAACTACGGAGACCCCAAAACGTGAATGATCTTGTTGGAAACTCACTCTATTTTCTTTATCCAGTATGTTCCAGTCACATACCCTAGAAGCTAGTTCCAGACCTATTAATGCTTATTACTCTGCTACATTTCAGTTGTGGAGATTCATTAGGAAAACTGGAGTCTTCTCTGTGACACTGTGTCCCTCTCTGCCTCTGTCCTTGACCCCAAGAGGCAAACTCCTTGCCAGCTCCAGTCCACCTTCCCTTGAACTACTGTTCCTTTCTCTTCTTCTCCTTCCCAAGCGGTCCCAGCTGGGCTGATGACCCCACCAAGCCAGCCCAGAGCTGCCTGCCCTCTGCCCTGCACTCCCTCAACGCTCCCCTCCACAGGAGCACACTGCAGACAGCACAGAACTCTTGCACTGACCCAGCGGAGATCAGGCAGGGCACCCTTTGTTTGGCCTCCATGCTTGGCCTCATCTGCGGTGAGGCCACCTCACCACGAGGGGACCTTCATTGTCAACAAACAGGCTGCACTAAGCTCCTGCTCGCTCAAGGCCAAGAGAACGTTCGCAACTGCCATAGTTTCAAAACACATGAATTAGCGTCGCACAATGACCAAAGCATTTACAAAACTCAATCCTCCTTTTCACTGAAAAACTGAGAAGAGGAACAAATTGTGACATCAAAGAGCACAGCAGAAATTTAAGCTGATGTAAAAACTATACATTTAGTCTCCTTTACATATAGAAATATTTTCTTTCATCCTTAGAACATAACGCTCACAGAGACAATAAAATGGTTTGGATGGCGGCTATTGGTGGAGATAATTCTAATTAAAAAAAAGTTATTGAACAGGTCTGATAATGCCATTTGTTTTCCAAGAATGACCACACCACTTCTGTGCTAAATACTTGTACTCACCTTGCACACAATGAAATAACACCCTCTGTATTCTTTGTTACTACTGTGTTTACCAGTGTGTTAGTCAACTCATTTTGGTTTTTAACTCTTTGCACAGAAGGCAGTTAAGACCAGTAAGAAACAAGTACCTGCTCACACCGTAAGATACTCAATAGAAAGTACTGAAACAAGATGTAGAACATGAGTTTTTCCCTTATGTTGAGTTAAATAAACAAAAAAAAAAGACAAGCCAAAATGCATTACAACCTAGGCTGAGAGGACCCCCCTCTAGTGGGAATGAGAGTGTACTTCAATCAGCACCCACAGCACCCCAGACAGAAGAAAAATTTGGTAAGAATCACACAAGCACCATCATTCTCTTTATTGTCTTCAAGATATATCGCTTCCATTCCAATAAACAAAAAAATGAACAAGAGATTCATTATTGCTTCAAGATATTAATTAAGAACATTAATTAAGAACTTCTTATATGTTTATTTGTGGCGCTGTTGATTTCACATATATGTATCTGATTGTATCAGATAGAGTAGCTTTCCCCTAGGCACTGCTCTGAATCTTTGCTTCAGTCCACTTTCCACTCCTCACAGTACAGTATTACAACTAAATGGGTCTGTTTGCCCTGTATTTTATTTCTAAGTAAAAGCAAGTTTTAATCCCTGTTAATTGGTGTTTCTCCCAGCTTACCTGAAGAATCTAACAGCCTTTTCACTTCTAATCAACAAACTCAGGCCACACTACAGTGTTCTACAATTCTGGGCTACAAGGCCACTGTAAGTGCTAAGGGGTAAATGATGGGGTAATAATCTAGACAGCATGTGTATTAATCACACACTGTGGATCAATTAGATGAGACACACTTAGTGGTGCAGAACCCACATCTGGAGCATGCCTGTTCTGCCTGGGCACCTGACCCCTCCCAGAGCCTGTTCTTGGCTCCTGCTCCAGATTATGGACTTCAGGGATCAAGAACTGGCCAGGATGGTGCCCCAAAACCCTGCAGGTCTTCCCCAACACATGACAAGATGAACCTGCTATCTCCCCACACAACCAGATAATCTCCAAAATGGGCAGCTGTGCCAAAACCCACTACTGCTTACATACTATTGTATCATTTAACAATAAAATGAAATAGCATTTAATATTTTTTTTCTTTTACAAGAGGGAAGAATTCATAAATATGCTCATGTCAGCCTAGAGAATCCCTGATGAGTAACATGTGGAGCACCCTGAAACAACCTCAGGAGTAGCCCTGAGTCTCTTTTTGTCAGAGGTAATGAGACTTCCTCAGTATTTTTGTTTTGCTTTTCAATAAAGGACTCACACAGCTCCAATTCGACAAACAATATTGCATTGCAACCAGGGGACTTACAGTAAATTGTGCACAGAGTTATTTTTACCTTCATCAAAGAGGGAAGGAGTTGAAACACAGATCAAAACCTTGAGGAGCAATGCTGAACAACACCTTTTTGGAACAGAGTTGTACAACCTAGTGATCAGATGACATAAGGAATTATTATCATTTGGTCTTCTCCAAAGCCATACTCAGCATTGATTTGGTTCTCACCTCAGTCCAGCTCCTCCTTGTCTCATCAAGACTTTGTTTGAGCTAGGATTAGCCAGAGCTGAGCAAGAGCTGCAGGAAGTGGAATACCGTTAACATGACAAATTACAGCTACACTTAATACCCAAGACTGTTATTCAAACAACAGAACACAAAATAGCAAGTATGCAAGGGCAAAATAACCGACTTGCAAAAGACATGGGTCACAGAACCCCTTTCCATCTTTTTTGGGGGGAATCTGAAAATAAGCACTAATAATCATTTCTGATGCGTGCCAGTTCCCA
This sequence comes from Agapornis roseicollis, assembly GCA_002631895.1. Classification (NCBI taxonomy): domain Eukaryota; kingdom Metazoa; phylum Chordata; class Aves; order Psittaciformes; family Psittacidae; genus Agapornis; species Agapornis roseicollis. Next base: position 112,270 of record NDXB01001910.1, read on the forward strand.
TATAATAGCCTGTTAACACTAATGCTGAAAAGGATCATCGATCCACATTTAACTACCTAGGCAAAAGCTCCCAATACAACACACACTTAATGCTGCTTTCTGTCTTGGGTCGAGGCTCCTCAGAGTTCAGCTAATGGAGCCGCTATTTGCAGCTGGCAGGTGAGGGGTTTACAGCTACTCTGGCTAAGAATGCAGTAGACTAGTGCAGCTCTGATCAAGACAAAATGTTCTGCACGGTCATTGACAGTTACCATGCTTCACACATGAGAATTTGCCCAGCTGGCTTCAAATTTTATAGGCTTTCTATTGTCATTTGTTTGACATTATTATTCTAGGAGAACTATAGCACAGGGCTTCTCTGATACCTAGAGGGTTTCTGCCAACTGCCTGCTTACTAAAAAGGCATGCCCCTGGCACTCTAAAAAGATGCTCAAAACAAAATAAATTGATATGTTAATACTTACATTTTGCAATACTTTTGTTTTCCCTGTTTGGCTAAGATTAGTCAGATCATACAGGACTCTATTCCCCATGACAACAAAATCCAAAAAGAATGAGGAAATACAGGTGGTGTCTCCTGAATGGCTGTTAAACCACCTTCTCGCTGTCTGGAGTGCACCTTGTGCTCAATCATGGTTAAGACATGACACATCACACTGCCCAGTTCATAATCAATCTGTCTGCCCTCTGAGTTACACAGGACTTCGTAGCAGGTTGAAGGGGAGGGGTCTGAAATCACAACAACTTACAAATGGGACTTATTAGTTCAGGTGTAGGGCAATACAAATGCAAGTCCAACTGCTATCTCCACACACCAGTCTTGTTTACAGGAAACAGCCCAGATACCATGAAACACAGAGGGTGCTGTGGTATTTGGTGCCAATACACCCTTTGTAATCTTTTTCTAGCGCAGATTCGCAGCCTTTCTGATCAGCCCACCCACCCACGCTCCACCACCTCTGAACCCATTTTTAAACAAAGGTTGCAGGAAGTTAATCCAATTTCCACTTTTCAAAGTCCCTAAAAAGTTTATTTTTATCATGAATATGGCTAGAGTCACTCCTATCTTTATGAAATCCAGCCTAACTATGTCTAGTATCTCCTCCCTTTGCCTTCCTTTTAAAGCAATTTAGGATTTGGCAATTGTAGAAGATGGTTGCCCTTCTGGCTGAAGCAAGGACAAATTTACATGACCCACAATCCTTCGAAGACTTACTGAAGGCGTACACAGCTCTTAATGCATGCAGAACTGTAGAAATAAACTTTGGTAACTGTGACATCCCTTCGTCTCTGCTATCTGCCACTGGTTTTGTTTATTTTTTGCAGCAACCACGCATGTAACTTCAGGCTATGTTTTGGGTCTACAGCAAGCGAGGACTGGCATGTTCCCTGGGCGATCCCTGAACAAATACACCAAAGACACACCTTTGTAATGACCTTCAATCTACACCCAAAATAAAGGCATGACAGTCGCACAACATAAATCTCCTTAATTAAGATAGATCAGCTGAGATTTCCTCACTTTCTATACAAAGTCTACTGAAGCTACTTATTCAAGGCCTTGCAGTTAAGCAAATGCCAGGCTTCCCTTCCCCTCTGACCTATGTATAAACTGGATACAATGTTACCCAATTCAGGGCAATTATTCATTTAATATGGTATCCACTTCTTCTGAAGACTTTCCCTTTAAGTTATTTTGCTTGTTCTCTGTGCTATCAGTCATGTATCTCTTAACTCACTAGGCCTAGCAATAATAGATCAATGCTCTGATTTTTGAAGCTGCAACTTCTAGCTCAAAAAATACAAATTAAGTAACAAAATTATCTCTTTTAAAATGCAAGAATAACTTTGTGTGCTACATTGCTTTAAAAAGGTTTGAAAAGATGTTTCAAGAAACTTATGCTGCAGCTCAAATTGCTTATTAATTCTCCTCATTCTCCTTATTAGCATGTACAGACAACACGGTGGCTCAAGGACACAGCTCGCCAAAGCAGCTCTGTACTTGGTCAGCCAGCGTTTGAGATAAAACACAACGATGCCTCATGTTCTTAAAAGCAGTTTAGTGCAACAGATTGGTCCTGCTCATATTCTCAAATTTTTTCTTAGATGTCAATGTTTTGGGGGAAGCTGATTTACATCACCACAAAAAATCATTCACATCTTCAACGCTGTGCCCAACACACATTGCTGGATGTGCTATTAACTAACCTGCTGGTTTAGTCTCCCACTGCAAATATTTTGCAAAATCCTGGGAACAACGCCAATCCCTAAGAAGCAAAAAAATCAGACTCTAGATATTAGCTAACTAAAAGCAATAACCATCATCCTTGTGAGATATAATACTTGCAACAGAATTACATATATTAGAAGCAGCTTGGGAGAAAAAAAGTTGTGTGCCATGGGGCAATGGGGCAAATCCTGTAACCTCAAAAAGACAGAAAGGCACAAACGTATTTAGGTCTGCATCAGGAAACGACCATTACAAATCCCAGATAAATAGACACTGGAGATTGTTTACATCTCTGCTCAGCACACGCTCACTGCAGGGGAACCTGAGACTTATCTGTGAGTACGCTCCCATCCCTTGCAATTCTGTGATAACTTATGCCCCTGTAGGTATTGTATGAACAGATACTCAACTGCAAATTCATGTAACATGTTCATCTGCTCTTGTCATTAGTAACATGTTCATCTGCTCTTGTCATTAGAAGATGAAATAGGTACAATATATAGATACACATACACATACACACTTGTTTTCCATCTGTAAACATGTATTTTAAACTCTTTTGTATTTTTGTCATGTTTTTCGTATATATGCATGCAAAGATGAGTAACATACAATTAGTTCTTTCACACCCGAACGCTGCATGAAACAGAGTAGCTGCACTGTAAATTAGCTTTTGATATTTGTTTGACAAAGTAGATATCAAAATGATGTACTTGCATCGAAATCTCAGAGCAGTCACTATTTAATTTTCCTTAAGAAAGAGCAGAAGATGTAAAAACAAAATTCCAACCTTTCATCCTCACCCATTCTAGTATGTGGGAAATCTGAAAAACTGTCATTATGTCATGTGACATAAGCAGTAACAATTACTGCCACTGGTAAGCCTTTTATTGAGGTATCGTGTGTCTGCATCTTCTCTAATCTGTTATTTCTCTCTTGTTCCAACACCATGATTTCATTTTAATTCCCCACTTCCAAACCGGGAATCATAAAACCTTGTCTACCAAAGTCCACTACTAAAGGGTCTCTACAGAAGCTGCCTTTGTGCACTACCACACTGTAAGGCTGTAGAACCCTGCTACAGAAAACACCAAGGATTAAATCACCGCTGCCCTTCACTCACGGGGCTGGAGGTTCCCACTGCCATAGCTCAGCAACGCAGGGCCCACCTGAACACCCCTGGTAGCCCTTTTCAGACAAAGTCAGGTTGGCTTAGTGTAAGTACAAGATACTATCCACCAGCAATTAGTGGCTGGTACTGAACAGCTGCAGTGCCATAATGTGTTAAAACATTCCAGACAGTTCCAGAAAGGCATGTTTTAAAGCCACCCTCAGCAGTGCAAGGGTTTTTGCTGTTTAAGACCACAGAGCTTTGGTATCTCTCTACCTAATTACTGCACACACCACCTGTGAAAGCAAAAGCAAATACAGCCCTAGCTAAAACTGCAAGTCTAAACAATCTTGCCTAAAAGAACTCAAACAATTTGCAGCAAAAATTGAAGATAAGTGACCAAGGACGAAATCTTTACAGAAACAAAAGCTTCAAGTTTCAACTCTACACCATTCTGTCAGCAGCTTTCTCATTTAATTGAGCCCGTATACAACCAACATCAAAGATACTAAGCTATTTTGTGCTGAAAATATTGGAAGCGTATTAGAAAGAGGTGGTAAACAGAAAGGATCTGTCAAAGGTAACAGATGTATCAAGGGCACCAAGCACTGTGAAGAAGGCGTTAATTATCTATGCTGAAAAAGAAAACGTGTTTGAGAAAGAGAAACTGTTTTCAAAAGATTCAACATATTCCTATTGTGCTCAGGGGAAACAAGCTTCCTGCACCTTAGATAACGCTATTTTGGGTTATGTGGGTTAAAAAGATTATTTTTTTTTTTTAGGTGAGGAAGCACATAAGGTAGGGAGCAACCACTTCCAGCCATGAACTGCGTTCATTTGTCGTTTTAACAGGATGGGCTACTTATGCAACCTTGCTGAATCTCAAAAATAACAGGTAAAAAGAACACCTTTCTGCGCACTCTTCTGTAATTTAGCCCGATGTATGTAATACTCCTGCCCTTCCAGGACTGGTTTTCCTTTTGCGCTATCTAGAAAAAGTGGCACTTTTTGAGAATAAAACCACCAATAAGCCAAAAAAACTTGTCACCAGAAGACCTACCCTACATACAGCTTAGGTTCTGATCAATTTTTTTCTAGACTCTATATGCTTGTACTTGCTCATGAACTTGTTCTGAGTCAAGTAAAACCACTGTGCTTCCCCTCTCCACTTTCTGTCATAGCAATGGTGAAACAGGCCCTTCTAAAGCACGATTTTGAGAAAATTGGTTAACACAAAAATGATCCATCTTAAATCAAGAAAAAAAATTTTGAATGGATTAGAAAGGAAGTAAGCATAAATTACAAGCAAGGAAAGCCTACCCCTCTATACAAAAAAAGGCTGAAACATATTTCTCTGAAGATGATTAAAACATACTAAGGGCATGTCTGTTATTGCATACTCAGCTAAATTACTGCTGTTGCCATAGGAGCACGATATGATCAACAGTAGAACCACAGTTGGTCCATGCAACTGCAAATTATGTGGGGAAATGTCACAGGCAATTGCCAATAGGGATGTAACAGGCTCTCAGAAGCCAGTCCACCAGTCCCTACCTTTCCAAGAACATAGAAAGCTCTTCCTGACATCCCCTTCTCTCAGATCACTATCATGCCATATACAGAAGGTAGCTTATGCTGACAACAGTCTGGGCAATTCACTTGGCCATCACCTGGGCATTGACAGATTCAGAAAAGAGGCTTGGAAGGGATGGTTTTGCACAACAAAGTATCAATACTCCTGCCAAACAGTCACACAGAAGGAAACCCCTGGGTAATGTTCTGTATTTCATACTGCAACTTGGAAAGGTAAATCTGTGGAACAAGACTCAGCCAAATTAAACCATTTTGCCACTGACCTGAGCTTTTCTCTTAAATTATTTTAGGCTGCATCCCTACCACCTTCCCATGAGGTACAAAGATTGATAAACACTCTGACTGGATTAACTGCTTTAAAAATTATTCAGATGTCACAGCTGGCCAGTTTTTGACTCTTCTGTTATCAGAATTTAAGAGTTGACTGGCAAAGAACAAGTGTTCCAGTCAGTGCTGTAACTCCTCCACGCTTTTGCAGCCCACAACAGCCATATGCCTCCTCAGTACTAAAGGAAAAACTGGATCTCAAATCTAGTCCAGCTTCTCCTGAACATTTCAATGGCATAGACAAAAATATAAACATCCCTAAGAATCATTTCAGTCCCAAGTAGGGCACATAATAATCAAAACCTAGATTAACGTGACAAAGTGTTTTGTGTTTTTTCCATTTCACTTGAGTTATCTGCTGTAATAGAGATTGAACACAGGTCTTGAGAACATGTCCTCTGAAAACACACGTTCCACAATTCACATGCACAAAGCCTGAAATTGCGTACAGGGATCGAATAACTGGGTTTCTCAAGTGCTTGAACTACTTACACAAACTAGGACTTTAGCTCACCCAAGCAAGTGCACAATGAATCATTTTGCAGACTGCTTCAGCATTCACTTTTTTGTTGTGCCCATAAACAAACAAACCAACAATTTTAAGTCAAAATTCTTCTCAAACTTACCTCTAGCAAATAGCAGCTCACTTACAAAAGCTTGATTAATTGCAGAATCTTGGCTTCAGAATTCAATTACATGTTGGAATATTAAAAATTCTAGAGTCTATAAACAATGACTATAAAACTGTTTATAGCATTTTTAGTATTTTATTTGAATACTGCAATATAAACTATAAATGTTCTCTTCCCCCCCCCAACCTCCCCCTTATTTGTTTGCTGTAGTTTTTCCACACAAACAGAACTGAGTACACTGGGGAAGGAGGAGAGGAGAAAGGATGCAGCAGGATTGACATGCCACCTCCTCACAAATTGATTCTTCGTTTTATGAATGAATGAATTTAACAGGCTTTATGCCTGTTCTGTAGTTTTATTCTGGGTCTACAAGGGTGCTTCTGGATAATTACGGAATACAAACTAACATTTTTTTCCAGCCTGTCTCAATTTCAGAGTAAGCCCCCAATTCATGCTTTTATTATTATTCAAAATAAAACAGCAAAACAAATCAATTGCTAACAGCCGTGTGCAGTTTTCCAAACTTAGCATTTCTGCACGATGGTGTTCATATAAGGTAATATTCAGTGCAGAAGTACATCTTCAGGCAGGAGAACCTTGTATAAATCGTCAACTTCAGTAACTGTTTTTGTAAAGACTTCTTCTTACACGAATATGTATCGCACAAGTTAGCCTGCAAGAGGATACAGCAAGTAACCGAGTAAAGATTTTTCTTGTGACTTTTCCTGAAGAACTAAATCCCAGCACTCGCCGTTTTCCAATTACAGCATCTGCACCAATTATAAAAGCAAGTCAGCAACCCCAGAGACTGCTTTTTATACTTCTTTTAAGCTCATTTTGCTCAGAATGTAAGGAAAGATTTGAACTACAATCTCAAAGGTGAAAGGCTGGAGTTTTAATTTCTGAACTGTGCAGCCCTGGCAGGTCTTTTCAACACTTCCATTTTGTTTCTGTATTTATTTCTACAAAGGCTCCCCTTCTCCCTTAGAACAAAAAATATTCACTGTATTTATAAGCAACCAGTCATGGACAGGTTTTACTGCAGCTCATTTGTTATGTCTCACTCTGAGTTTACAAACAGCTGTCCCATGCATCTCCACTGGATACAATTTTAGTCTAGACAGGGGAAATCCAAGCTACTGCTGCCCAAACAACATAAACACAGGAAGATTTTCAATCAATCATTTCATTAATAGAACATGCCTAATAATATAAGGGGAGGGTGTTTTGGAAGAAAGCCTACTTCAGAGGCTGAAACAGCATAATTGTGTGGTATTGTTCTTGTGCTAGGCAGGGCTATGGAACAACACTCGCACAAACCAGATTTTGGTGCCGTGGTAGATTTCAATAAACAAGCCTTGTTTCTCCAACACAAGTGGCTTTCAAGACCACTGACAAGTTTAAATTAAATGGTAAACAGACTAAATAAGACTTGCACAGCGCTGGCATTCATCTCTTCTTTGATACAATCAGGTCAGTGCCCGCACAAATGTATCTCTAGCATGACTATTATTTCTGGTTTTCTTCAAGTTGTTTTACCTGGGAAACAGCTTTAAATGCAGCAGTTATTAACACACTAATCACTTGCGTCTGTTCTCTTCTGTGCCAGCCTGTTGTCTGTTCCCAAGTACATAAATACCTAGAAATAAAATGCTTGCAATGCAGTTATTTGTATGTTATGTTTTTTAGGGAAAATCACTGCAACCTCCCTTCTTAAGCTTGGAGCATTCACACACTAACTCCTCAAAATAAACTTAAGAACATTGCCACACTTTTCCTCCTTTCCCCCAGGGGCAGGAAGGGGAAGAAGCTACTCTTTGCTCCTTATTTTTTAGTTATTCCAAGTAATAGCTGCCCTTTCATCAAGAGGCTCAATTTACAATCATGATCTCAGATCAACTTTTACCAGTGGGTGTCAGTGTAACAGTGTAATGATAAAATGGGGGGAGGACAGAGAGAAAATGCATGAAAAAACAAAGATTAATTTTTGAATGCCACATCTGTACTAAAAGCAAAGAGAAGCGTTTTCTCTCAGAACCTATGACACCGCAGATTTTTTCTGCAAAGACCCTGTAACTTTTTATGTGTTTGCATTAACATGTTCAAAGTGACCCATTTCAATTTTTGCTTTCCGGACCTGTGTATGTGCTGTGTACTCGCATGCACACAAACACAGCCACGTGGTAGATGTTTGGCATACAAACTCTTTTCATCGTTTTGACAAAGTGAGACTGCCTCTTTAATTCAAATTTCACAGTGAACAGTTAAGAGGCTCTGTGGACCCCAACTTATTAACCTGTGCCAATTTAACTAGTATTACTCAAGAGGTTCAAACACCTAAAAATAGGTGTTAATCTGGGCAGACTGACAGCAACTAATCAGTACCTGCCCTGTCACAACGTCTGTCTCTCCTACTCATTAAAAACTGGGGGGGGGGGGGGAAAAAAGCACACGGGGGGGGAA
>NDXB01001911.1:0-14350 GCA_002631895.1 Agapornis roseicollis
ATCTCCTTGTCTTCTGAATTAAAGCTTGACAAGCAAATTTGTAAATAAAAAATTACTCATCTCAGATATGAATTATGTTACTTTGTTACCCTACTTAATTTCACCTGGCAATACAACAAAGTATCTAACATAACTGGAGTAGGGTGAGGTCTTCTTCGTTACAGCTGTTTGCTCACCTACAATTCTAGATTTATCGCAAGGAATTCCCTCAAACTTTTGGTTGATGCAATGAAGAAACATACTGTAACAGTCACCAGCAGAACTCATCATGAGATACTATTTTAATAAATGTGCATTAGTCACTGGTGGGATCTGGTTCAATGACTCACTGAGCAACTCTGTCAATCAGAGAACTAAATTAACTGCTGCCTACGGTCCTTTATTTCTCAAGCCCAAACTATGCTTTGCTAAAAGGAAAATTGGATCAAGTTAATTTTCACTGCAGAAGTGTCTCAAATGCTTAATTATTACCCTGCAGATATTCAGTGTAAGTCCTTTTCTGTCCTGTGAACACAAAAAGGCTCATTTAATTCACAGAAATGCAGAAGTGCCAACAAACTGCCACAGTTAATTTCAACCTGCTTTGGGTACAGCTACAAGCTACTGAGTTCAGAGTCAAACTTTCCTAAAATTTGTCATGCTTGGTTTGGAAACAATCCTGCATCATTTATAGATTGTACTCCCAACTTGATGGCACCTAACACTTGTCTATTACATCCCATTACTCCTTGTGGAAAGTAAGTTCTGAACACTAAGCCTTCTTTTCTTCTACTGCTTCCATTTTGAGGAATGTGTTATCTGTATGAAGAGAAAGCCCACTCCCCGTTTTCCTATAAACATACAGGGCTCTGCAAAACTTGTACTTTCTACTTTAGGAGTTTGCAAAGTCTGAATATTTGTCTGTAAGCACCCTGGTGAACATAGAGCCTCAAGTCTGCCATGTCCAGCTTTTTGTTTTTTCTTTCCTGGGGTATATTGGTGACCATCAGGTGCAGGTGGTCCCCTGTCTTACTATGACAGATGGAAAAAGAGATGGTTGGCTTGCCTCCTGCAAGGTCTTCACACCAGGCTGGCTAACAAACATTGGCTGCTGAAGCATCCCTGAGGAGAGAAGTTGCTATGTAGCCTTCCCTCAAGCTTCTGGCTCAAAACCATCAACACGAGTATCTGGTTGGTCATACAGGTCTCCACAAGTTGCAGGGACTGACTCAAGAGGCTAAAGTAAATATATTCCTTGTAATGCAGAACCGAGGAGTTCTTGGTGACACAGGGATATTTTACATTCAATTTTGTATTCCAGAATCATCTTTAGAGTCCCAAAAAACACCACTGCAACTATGCCTCGAGGAAAGTTTACAACTGGCCAGAGAAAAGAGGAAGACACTAAAGCCTTGCATCTCCTCCAGGCAAGATCCTGCAAAATCTTCACTGCCCTGACAGACTGGCACTGACAAGTTGAAATAACACTCACTAACTTTATATATTGCAGAGAGACACCAGAGGAATGTGTAGATGGCATCACAGACATTAGCTCAAACAGCAAGAAGCCAACGTTAATCCAGTTGGCTTTGATTAGAGCTACAGAAGATCCCATTTTCAGAGTGTAGGATGTTTTCCTATCAAAAAACACTTAAGGGTGTCTTAAGTTATATAGTGACTTTACTGCAGGACTCCAGAAAAAAACAAAAGACATGGTCTACCTAGTGTTAACCCTTAATAGCCAGAGTGGGTAAGAATTCACCAGTTGACTGAAATCCACCAGTCTGTAACAAAGGTAAAAAAGTTACACTGAAGTAACCTTTAGTCTGACATTAAATAGTAATGTCCTGATTTTTTTTAAATGTCAATTTTCAAAATGAATGTCAACTCTGTTAAAGAATGAGCTTCAGTGTTTTCCCTTACTTTAAAACAAGGGTGGTACTGTTATATGGAATAAGGAACAATCACTGTTTAAGCTCAGTTTTTGTGAATTAGTGAGAAGTGCAGTAATGTTTATGCTGCATTTCTTTCTAACTTCTGAGGATATTTACCATAAAATATTTTCTGCCCCATCTGTCCCTTACTGTAACAGCTTTCAGTATGCAGTTCCTGCCTGTCAGCTATTGCCCCAAACAAATACAGCGTGGTGCCAAAATATTACTGCATTAGTTATGCACTGTCCAAAAAAGTGTGCAGTACTCACATTTATATATGTTTATTTTTAATAGGATGTGCAGCACTAAGGTTTGTTGCTGCTTATATGATATGTACAACAGAAAAGAATTTGACAGACTTTTATATTATTTGTTCGTATACATCTGTTTACTTATTGGAAAAACATGTATCTATGTGTTCTGACACACAACATCTTCATTTACCTGTAGGTCACCTAGTGAGCTAGGCCCAGTGCACTTGCCATCTACAAAATTAGCAGTTAAATACCTAGAAATATCACTTCAGTTTGCACTAAAAAAATGAAGCCAATACCACTCCCTAGACAGAAAGCAGTAAACACACAAAACCGTAAAAACAATGGGAAATCCCAAATCCAAATCACTGCTTTTCCTTACAGAGAGATCACGATCAGCCATGGGGACTTCCTTCAGATTACAGAAAAGCAGTAAAAACAAAGAATGCCAGAGGTCTCCAGCGCGCCTCACATCCATGGGATCAGACACACATGCTATGGGAGGCATCACTTTTAAGTTCAGCAGTTACAGGAGATGGGTTATGAGGAGTGCCCTGCTCTTTGTATGATCAAAGTCTGAGCATTCACAGTATGTTCCTTCCCATGGATCTCTCCCTAGACAGCCCACGGACAGCACCGGCACTTCCCAGAAGCCAGCAGGATTCATCTGGAGGGGTAAAAGTGAAAGCTCTATTGCCAGAAAAAGGATCTGAGAAGTTTTTGGTTTCTTTAACCAGGAGGAGGAAAGAACATACAATGAGAATTGTAAGTATCGTGTATGTATATAAGATAAAAAGGTAAGTCACACTTAAATGTGAATATATATTCACATCTACTTCACAACCAAAGAGAAGTGATTTATTTTCTCCCAGTCTTTATAAGGGCATCAACAGCAATATTTCCAACTAGCCTAAACCGGGGTGGGGGTGGTGTTCAAATTTTTCATTGCAAGCCAGGACTAAATTAGAGCTCTGCTCAAACCAGTATGTTATTCCCTTTGTCAGATCCCAAGACCTCCCCTTCATATTAGCACCTCTTTTCTCCTGACTTCCAGCCCTTTGCAGCTGGGCTTCTTCCTCCCTCCCTGCCAGCTACCTGCTTTCTCCTTCTTCAGGTGCTCTGGCAAGTTATAAGCAGTCACAAACAGGAGACATAAAACTTTGCCTTGACAACTGCTTCTTAATGAAAAGCATAATCACTAGAAGCTTAAAAGTGTCATCACTAAACAAACTGTCAGACCTTCAGTCTGTTTTGTTGAAGACAGTGAATAAATTTTGTTTCAAATGTTACATGGAGTAGTTTGTGAAGTACACAAGGAGGTATTGACAACTCCCTGTGTCTGAATGCTGCAGTTAACACAGCATCCACACTGAATGTGACAGGGCCCAAGTCTAAGTGTTCTCTGGTTTTTCTTTTATTTTATTGTTTACACACTGGCTAATGGTTTTGCATCAGTATAAAAAACCTATCAGGTGAAAACAACCCCAAACAACAGGATCCTGATTTTTTTTTTCCCTTTTAGATTTGCCCTCCTTTATTTACAACAGTGGCAAAATAACTTCAATCAAAATGAGGTTAAGATTATTTTTAACAGATGTTCACTGCTGGCCTGACCCAAAATCCATTGACGTCAATGAGAAGACTCCATGGGGCTTTGGACTGGGTTCTAATTGTTGGAAAAATTAATGTTATTGTAAACCACTGGTCAGTGCTGTCACATGCTCCCCTTCTGTGCCAATTCTATATGACCGGATAACAGACTCACATAAATCTGTTCCAACTGTTGGCTTAGAGGCTAATGGTTTATCTTTTTACTTCTGAAGCACCCCCCGTTCTCCCAGCAAACCCCATGGCACCACTGTATTTACTTGACAGAGTCAGCATTATGGACATTTCACAGCCAAACACTGAGTGGGAATCATAGAATTATTAATGCTGACTATGTGAAGACAACTGAACTACAGATATTTATGAGACGAGATACTTTGGTTCATATACTTTCAATATATTTATTTTACTTTATTTTTAATACCGAGCTGAAGGAAGGGTTGCACTTACTGTTAAGAAGACGGAAATCTATAAATGGGTAGGAGCCACGGCGCTCGGAGAGAACCCCTGTGTGACCTCTCACCCGTGCATCTCCTGCAAAACACAAAATCCCCAGAGACATTAGAAGGGGCAGCTGCCTTTCTCTGCTGTTTAGATCTAGATCTATCTTCTATTCAAAGTGATGACGTTATGCTCCTCCAGTGGGAAAACTAAGGTCCAAAAAATCATCTCCCATGACATCCCTGGGTAATTGGGTAAAGCAGTATAGCTGGATCCTCTTATCAGAACAAAAGCACAACACTCCTTCACACTTCTATCTTATTTCACAGCTTCTTGCCCAGTCAGTAGACATGCAGAAGTAGCACAGAGGTCTGTTTTTTCCCCCAGACAAGACCAGTTGGATTCTGACTGTCACGGCGTTACTCACAAAAGGCACACTGCACAACTGACTTCCAAAGCTGTGGGGCTGGTCTCAAAATCATGAGTTGGTGAAAAAAATTCAAAAAGAAAATATGAATATTTTTTAAGGTGGTGTTTTGTTTGTGCTTGTTCGACTGTTTGTATTTGGTTTACTTTCTACTCTTTGAGCACTCTGGAAAACATCAGCTGTCTCAAACACCAAAGCTTCTTTATGTAAGTGAAACCTGATGTTCTCAGATAAGCATTACTTCAGTGCTTTAGGATTTATATTTAAACATGATATAAGGACAACATAATATTAAGAATATCACTGTGTAATTCACATTGATTATTTCCCAAATTAACATGTAATATTGATGAAATAGGAAAAATTTGTTTCTGAAGAAAAATGCTACTCAGGATAGTAAGAGTTAAAATAGATAGGAAATAGTGGGAAGCAGATGCAATTTTTACATTTCCATAACCTTAAATATCTTGTACTATAATGAATAGTTTATTTACAGGCAAATAACAAAATCAAAATATTAAAATTTCTAAAATAAGATTTTATAGGTCCAGATTAGAGTACTCTAGTTATTCACAATACCAATTCCTCCTCTACAGAAACATGGGCCATAGTGTTGAAAGCATACCCACTGCACTTCCTCAGACAGCTCGCACTGTAGGACTCTCAAAATTTGCAATAAAATTATGAATTATTAGTTAGCTTCAGTTGTGCTTCCTCTGGGGTATGAATATAGCATCTGACTAATCTAAACAAAGATAATTTATGAATTTGGCTGCTTGTTTAAAAACAAGAAAACATCTTGCAGTGGAAAAGAAGGACCTAGTTAGATGCTGTTCTTTTTTTTCTATCTAACATTCCCTTAAAATGTGCTTACAATTATGTTTAAGGGAAGAAAGCCAAGCAGAACTATTAAGTTAAATATTTGAGGTGGAGAAAAACTTCCGTGCCCTCTAGGGGTCCTTAGAGGTACAAAAGACACAGGAGCATGCACTCCAATTAAGAATATTTCAAACACTGTCACTTTTGATTATAAATATCAATCTATTTTCTCTCATCCTTACTTTTCCTTTGTTACTTTGAACATGTGTTCCCTCTGCTCTGGTTCTGCTTGCTAACTGCTTGCTCTACGGAGCCAGCCCTAAAGAACTCAAGCTGCTATTGACCCTGCTTACCCCTCCTGATAGCAGGGGCAGGAGGTGCAAACCTCTGCCTGCTCTTCAGCTGTTGCAGTTCAAGGGTATGGTAATAGCATGGGTCTACCTTCAGCAGCAGCTTAAAATCATGTGCAACTTGTGGAAATTGTGGTATATACACCTATTCCCCCCTACTTTTTCTGCTGAAGGGCAGAAGGGTGGAGCAAATAGCTGGAGAGTTTGTAAAACACTGAAGCAAGATTCATCAGCACCCATGAGTCAGAGCTCATAAGCAGCACCTGGACTTAAAAGCATTGCTCTCTGCCACAGGTAGACCATCAGATTGGCTGTCTCGTGCAGAAGAGTAAGAATGGCAAGCATATGGTACGCGTCATATAAACTCAAAAAATCAAGACAGGCTTGAGCCTGTCACTAATACAAGCACCAGCAAATTAAGAACGGGTGTAAATTCAAGAGCATGCTTTGATCAAGGCTTTTGTTTTTCTGCATGCACCAATGAATTAACATGAAACTGCAAGTAATCCCTTACAAGTAATCCCACTGATCAACATGTCACTTGTGTCTAAATCAACAGATCCTTCACAAAAAAGAGAGAGATTCAAACTTCCAAAAATCTGACACACACTCCCCCACCCCTCCCCCCAAGATGTAAGACACTGTAAACCAGGGAAGATTGATTTTATTTCTGGACATGAAATAATGTATCTGTCATGTCAAGAAAAGTACCATAGTACTACAGAACAACAAAATCATACAATGTTACATATAAAGGCGATGTCCAACCCTGATCTTAATAGCATGACCCCAGATTTTGAGGAAGAGAATGCTAAAGATAGGTAGACAACTGCAACACAGAGGAAAACATAATATGAGCTTACCAAAAGTAGACCATGCAAGATAAAACTTGGTACTTACTTACCCCAAATAAAGTAGCTAATGATTAGATAACAGCAAAAAAATCAGCAGTGTAGTGCATTCAATATAAGGCAAGAGATAAGCACATAAACTCACATGAGAAAAGACTAAGTAAGAAGGTAACGTGGTACACTGAAAGAAAACCTTGCTTGGTAACAGTTACTGCATGATCTTTAGAAGACTGATATTGCAAATGGTCTTAAAATTTTTATTGATGATCTTGACACAGAATAAGGAAAGCACAAGTGAGACAAAACTGGAGATACCACGTATATGCAGCTACTGCTATTTTAAATAAAGTTCACTGCTGCTGTCCCCTTTTCTGCCTCAACTGCTCTATGGCTGGTGCATCTTCCACTTTCATTTTACTGGTAGTCTAGCTTCCTCTTGTGGTGCTGCTGATGTCTCCTACAGAACTAAAGACTAGCCAACTCGGACAGGTATGTACATCATTCAGGTAAAGAAATCCCAGAGGGAAAGTAAGGGAGGTATTGATGCCGTTAGTCAAAGCAGTTCATGTCAAGTTCAGCTGAAACACTGCCTCTGAGATAGCTGAATTCCTCCAGGAAAAAGTGAGGAGAAGGACTTCTGGGAAGATGATCAGGGCACTAAAGAGCCATTTCATAAAAGGAAAATCAACCTGGAGTAATGCCCACCATTAAAAAGGAGCAGAATGGTAAAAGAACAATTTAGGTGATGAGAAGAATATGATTCTGAAGGAGGAGGTAAACACAGTTGAAGCAGCTGATGGCATGGGCTTTATACACACAGAAAAAATGGACTAAAATAGTTAAGGACTATGCATGACAATTGCTAAACTTGCTACCAGCTCTATGTTCTTCAAACTAAGAAAATTTGAATGAGTTTTACTAAACCAGCAAAATCAAGGACTTGATGTCATACAAAAATCACTGATGATTCTGACTGGCTATTTGTGTTATTTCACATTTTTTACAGATAGTAACATTTTGGGCTGTCTCTAGCACTATGAGAAATTATATGCACAATAAATCTGCATCCCTACTGCCTTAGTAAAAGCCTCTAAAATCGTTATATTCAAGGATTATTAATTTTACCCTCAGGGAAGGCAAGTTTCTGATGAGTCAAAGATGTTATCAAGTAGCTCTACCTCATGAATCTGTTATTTCAAAATCCTTCACCAAGTGCCACCTAGTCTCTTTCTACATCATTAGAAAGAGATTAGTTAGGAAGTAGCAGTGGGCTAAATCAACCACACCTGCCCCCCATGCTTTCTTGGCTTTTACTTGGAGAACATTTATATTCTTTCCTATTACTTTTAATTACCCCTAAGTACACTCAACAAAGATACTAAATATAAGGATCACACCAGACGTACACCATACCGCATCACTTTTAATTTCTGAAAGGCAAGGGCTGGTCATGGCAACACACCAGACTTTCTTTTTCAGTTTGACAGAGGACTTTGAGGGCAACCTTGATCAGTCCACCAGACCTTAACATCTCCTCGCTCCCCACCTTAAAATTAAGCTGAACAATTGTTCTGACAATTTAGGCAATTAGCAGTTTTAGATAAATAATCCTTTTTGGAGAGAAAGGAAGGATTCTGTGGAAACAGGGCAGGAAATTTTGACAGCTCATTGTGTTCCCAAGTGAAACAAGCAGGGTGAAGGGAAATGGCAAGGGTAGGTTCTTCTTTGCCTCTCTGGGCTGAAGATGAAACATTTTGCAGCCACAGCACGAAGGGCTGCACCCCTGCCAGAGCCTACTTGCCATGAGAGCTTCCAGCAGGTACACATCCCAGGGGCCACTAAGCTCTTGATTTTTACTTTGTCCTTGTTAAAACAGACAAAAAACCCAAACCCAACAAGCCAAAGCAACCTACATTAGGTAACAGGAGCCTGTGGGGCACATGCTGTGACTGACATGCATGACAACCTATACACAGGAAAACCGGATACAGGGCAAGAACCATGGTACTACTGTGGCCATAGCCTCAGCATGCTTTCAAGACGGGCAGAAGGGTTAAAAAAAAGGCAGCTCTTAGCTGCCTGTCATGTCTGTAGGCAAGAGCCATCTGCATGGAGGAAAACAACTTCTCCAAGACTTGTGGGATTCAATTTCACTGAGCAAGCACAACAAATTAGAAGAGAAAACAGGGCCATAGCTGTGACAAAACAGAGCAGCTTCATGAGCTTCAGACCAGCCACCAAATTATTGATTTTATTTATTACACAGATCCATGTGATAAGCCAGTAATACCACAGCAAACTCACAAGAGGCTACAAGTTATTTATTCTGCTCAAGCTTTACAATTTTCATTCAAATAATTCTTAAGCTGTTTTAGGACACATACTGCAGTGGCTCCTTCACTACTTCAGTTATGAAAAGGCTTGGGATTTCTGAGATGAAGGAAGATGAATTGCTGATGTTTTAAACACCATTCTGGTTTTGGCAGAAAGCTTTCAAAGAGAGGGAAGTGTTGCTGTGTAAAAGTTACCAAACTCAGATGAAAAGTTAGGTTAAAACTAAGTAGCACAATTACTGGAATTAATTTTAAAATGTTTGTTCATGGTGATTTGTGCTTGTTTGGATTATTTTCATTATGTTGTATTAGTGTTATAAAAGTTACTGTAAATTCTTGTCTGCAAGAAAGCATTTTATGCAGATTTCCTCATGTGCATAAGATCTTCAGTGAACACTTCCTCTGAAGAGATGTGGCGAGACTGATGTTAGAGGTTACAGAGACAGGATGACTCTTCTTTCCAGCAGGAGAAAATGAGGCAGCCACCTCACTTCGTCTACTTGTAAGCACTAAATTTTTAAGCACGTAAATATTCTCAAACATGAGGTTTTCTGTGCCATATGATGAATGGTTCTATTGTTTCTGGGAACAGTCCTGAGGAGCTAGTAAGTAGTGATTTCATCCAATGTGTTTTGCAGTTTCATTCCACAATGCTCTGCAAAGCAAGGTAACTGTTGGTACTCCCTTTTTACAAAAAGGGGATAAAATGATGGTGTACAAACCATAATTCGTTTTTGAGGGAATTTTTACACAGAAAATCACTTAATTTCCCCTGCAGTGGTCCTACCCCACGAATGAGTTATTTTAATTTTTTTTACCAAGCAATTACTTGAATTTCAGCTCTCAAAATTCCATCTCTAGACCAGAAGCAGTTGCAGATGAAACATTTCACTCATCCTTTGTTTTCTTACAAAACTATTTTGGAGTGAATGGTGGTTCTTATGCTCAACATAAGCTTGCGGCACTGCCTGACTGTAACCACCAACTGTAATTTAACTCCTGCTCTCCTTTACCACCTAAATCTGTATAACTGCTGCATATTAATCTCTCAAACAGTATTATCACCACTGCTTCTGTGAATCAGTAAAATGCAAGAAAGAGAATCTGAAAATCTGTTCATGAAACACTCTCAATGCTAAAAGTCTCCTGGTAAGTTTGCTTTTGCACTGATGCACAGCCTATCTGGACATACAGAGGAAGACCCTAGGATCCACAGGCATGCCTTTAACAGCTGGTCCATTCTGACAAATGATTACCTAGAGTAAAGTTAAATGAATAATTTACAGACCCTCTAGAAATCCACCCTTAAACCATAGCAGACCACATTGGTAACTCTGGTGCAAAGATTCTGAACTGAAATATAGTATTATATAATCATAGAACAGTTAGGGTTGGAAAGGACCTTAAGATCATCTAGTTCCAACCCCCCTGCCATGGACAGGGACACCCCACACTAAACCATGCCACCCAGGGCTTTATCCAACCTGGCCTTGAATACTGCCAGGGATGGAGCATTCACAACTTCCTCTGGCAACCCATTTCAGTGCCTCACCACCCTTATAGTAAAGAACTTCTTCCTTATATCCTATCTAAACTTCCCCTGTTTAAGTTTTAACCCTTTACCCCTTGTCCTGTCACTACAGTCCCTAATGAAGAGTCCCTCCCCAGCATCCCTATAGGCCCCCTTCAGATACTGGAAGGCTGCTATGAGGTCTCCACGCAGCCTTCTCTTCCCCAGGCTGAACAGCCCCAACTCTCTCAGCCTGTCTTCGTATGGGAAATGCTCCAGTCCCCTGATCATCTTCGTGGCCCTCCTCTGGACTTGTTCCAACAGCTCCATGTCCTTTTTATGTTGAGGACACCAGAACTGCACACAATACTCCAAAGTGAGGTCTCACGAGAACAGAGGGGCAAGATCACCTCCTTTGACCTGCTGGTCACACTCCTTTTGATGCAGCCCAGGATATAGTTCGTTTTCTGGGCTGATCTTGAGATACCTTTTGATATCTTTGATATCAAAATATCTTGAGGCAAAGCTATTTCAACATGCAGACTTTGGAAAAAGTGCTTTGCAGACTGCTGAAATACAGGAGGATAAGAAAACTGCAGTAGAGAAACAGGTAACAGCAGTCATCAGAAATTCAGATACTGAAGCAGTACATGCACTGCCCTCTTTGCAGACTTGTTTGTTCTTGAATGCGCAAATGCAGAGTCTTCAAAACCAAGTAACTACCTTGGACTGAAAAAATGGTCAGAGTAGATTTGAACAGGTCATCCTGCATGTGCCAAAGAAGGTAGCTTTCCAAAATGTCAATGCATTATATTGCACTGAAAATGCCTTCAGTTGTTTCCAAATTTGATAATGCCTTAAGGTCATACGTATTTCATGTGCAAGTCAGTGGAGAGGAGTGGTGTGCCTCCACCCAGTAACTAACTCTTAAAGTGACTGAATTGTCTTTCAGAGTTGCATATTTTTGACTTTGACTGTAGATGGAGTCTAAGACACTTGTGTTCTTAAGTTAGCTGCCATCATCATGAGCACAGCCTACCCAGGGGAAAAATCTGAGACCTCATCACTGAGGATTGCATTCAGACAGCTGAGACCACATCAAACCACTTCTTTGGGCAACCTGTTCCAGTGCCTCACCACCCTCACAGTAAAGAACTTCTTCCTTATACCTAATCTGAACATCACCGGTTTAAATTTAAACCCATTACCCCTTGTACACTACAGTCCCTGATGAAGAGCCCAGTATGCTTGTAGGCCTCCTTCAGATATTGAAAGGCTGCTATCTTGAGAGTTCCACTGCTGCTATGATCATGGATGTCAGCAGTTTGGCTGACTTGAGGCTTATCTTACTGCTACTGCCCAGCAGGGCTTAGGGTAGTAAAAGAGGTACCAGGGCACTTTGCTGGATCAGGAAATAAGACTTGCAGTGAACAGGATCCTCTTAGTAAACTGGATATTACCATTTCTAGTGCCACTGCTAAGAACCACCTGTCTGTATCTTGAAGTTTTTATGCTGCAGTATTGTTTGGGCTTTAGGCTTTTCCATCTCCATATTAGCAGAATAAGGTTCTTGCATTGCTATCATTAATATTGCTCTACAGGCCTGCCGGAAAGTGGCAAAACTTAGTGGTTTTCATATGTATGAAATTGAATCTGAAATAACACTTTAAAAACTAAAGGATGCATCCTGAAATGTTAAGAGCTGTAATAAAAGTAATAACAGCTACAGCATGTTCTTAGCAACAGGTAATAGGTTGTATTACCATGGCAACTTTGAAGATAATATCTTACTGTCACGCTACACCTATCCCTCACCCAAACAAATTACAGCATAAATAAATCCCATATTATTATTTAAATAGTACTGTTTGGATTCTTGTCTTCTGCTAGACTCCAAACTATTAAAATAAACACATATTTAATAACAAATTTCTAAGACTTGTATGCTTCCAATTCCATATACAAAGGTTTCCAAAATAGGTTTAATAAAATGAATTTCATTTTGTGTAGAAGAAAAAGTACAACAAATCTGTGATTTGTCCAAGACAAATACCAAAAAGAGGTATAGAGTTCAGATCCCTATGCATAGTATGTTAGACCAACCTACTCCTATTGCCAGAGCACAAACTATATGGATTTTCATCTCTCATAATTATACCAAGACCCTAAGTTATCTGAACCATAAATTACAACTTAAATCTAGTAACATTCTAGATACAGCTACTCTTTCAGAGACCCGTTTGCATCTGCCTATGTACTGCAACTTCAAACTGAATTCTCTCAAATATCTACATCTTATTTAATTACATGGATTTCTGATTTACACATTATCAAAGCTTTAAATACTTCTACTGTGAGAACACAACTGGACTTTAATTCACTGGTGAGGGTTTTGCAGTTGAAGAATAGATTCTTCTTCTGCAGGATGCTGAGGTACTTGTCAAGAACTTATTCAACCAAGTTTGCTTTACTGTCTACATTCTCATTTCTCACCTTCCTATAATATTTGTTAAGTAATCTTTTTATTTAACTTTTACTTTTTTATTCTTCTATTTCCTCAAGAACAACTGTTCACAAGTGTATGCATTTTATGGCTTGCACTGACAAGTTACCTGAGCTACAAAGTATCATTCTCATTTTCTGCTAAGGCAGTCTTAGGTAGACAAGCAGGAAGTGTTTGATAATACAATCCACGAGTAGCTAATATAGCTACTCATTCCAATTTTATAAATACTTAATACAAGTTTTATAAATACTTAATTTCTGTAAAATAACAACTGCTGTAATGACATAAATAATAATAGAAAAATGCTGACGATTCCAAAGTGACACAGAATAACAGAAGCTTGTTTTGGGCAAATGTTCAATAATTTGAGTTTAACATTTTTTATTTCTGGAGAGAAAGAGAGGGCATTCTTGGATTTATAATACAGGATGGGAATCATAAGCCCTGAGCTCATTTCCTGGTTTCTTATGGAAAAAAATTGTTTCCTTTCCATGCCTCAGTTTTCCACTTCTGTGTTTTGTTCGTTCTATGTAGACAGAGAGTTCTCTAATGCAGGGCTTCAGCAGTTAAACAGCATTTTCTACCTGCAGTCTTGGTCATGGTTTCTACATCACCACAATGCAAACATTAATTATCTCTTCTTTTCGAACCAGCAACAGTTTAAGTTAGACAACATTCAAAGAAAATGAATGCAGAGGGTCTTACTCATGCATTCAAACCAAAATTGGTTTTCAACTCTTAAAGGACATTTAAGAAAATATCCCTCTATTTCCATTGCTTTGCTCATGAGATTTCTACACCTTCCCTTTGCAAGGGAACTACAAAAGATATGTGAATAAAATTGTAAGTAGCAATATAGCAACTGCCATTATAGCAACACATCGC
This sequence comes from Agapornis roseicollis, assembly GCA_002631895.1. Classification (NCBI taxonomy): domain Eukaryota; kingdom Metazoa; phylum Chordata; class Aves; order Psittaciformes; family Psittacidae; genus Agapornis; species Agapornis roseicollis. The sequence goes on from NDXB01001911.1 coordinate 13,898, forward strand.
CCACTTCTGAAATGCTTAACATCAGCCAAGCCCTAAAGTCTGTCAATAGTTTTTACAGAATTCTGCCAGTGGAGGAGCTGAGTAGGAAAAGTGCAAGACTGTTGGTATTTGCTCCCTTCTCATTTTGTGCTAGAATTGTGTGGCTGCCATTCACCTCACACGAGGAGATTCATTCTCTGCTGATTCAGTCTGTCTCTCAGTATCTAGCAATTCTGTCTAGAGATCATAGGGTGCTGTCAAAACCCTTTAACGTACATCAGTACAGAGTCAACTTCAGAACTAAGTGAGACATGATAAAGTAAATGAGTCTTAATCTTGTGTGCATTAACCACTGAACAATCCTTCCTCATCAGTTTCTGCACTCTTCACCTCTTCTTTTCCAATTCCCCTCCCCACCATATATATATATATATATATATATATATATATATATATATATATATTTCTATCTCT